>CAUYSK010070755.1:0-25840 GCA_963575035.1 Avahi laniger
AGTGAAGTATCCCAAGAATGGAAAAATAAGCACCACATGTACGCACCAGCAAATTGGCTTCACTGATCAACACCAAAGTGCACATATAGGGGTAACATTCGCCGGGTGCTGGGCCGATGGCAGGGGAGGAGGGGGTGGGCACATACACACATAACGAGTGGGATGTGCACTGTCTGGGGGTGGACACGCTTGAAGCTCTGACTTGGGGTGGGGGGGCAAGGGCAATATACGTAACCTAAACATTTGTACCCCCATAATATGCTGAAATTTAAAAAAATGTTATTTTTACCTTGATGTTCAAATAAAAGGGGAAAAAAAGAAAAAATTTAAGAATGTTACTTAACATTTTTCCTCAAAAGTGGGTTCTCTAGTGCCCAACCTGGGTGGAGTGCTGCCTGGGAGCCTTTCTGCACTGAGGATGTTCAGAGAATTTCTCTCTACTGTGAATTCCCCGATGTTCCGTAAGGTCAGATGTTCTCCTGAAGGCTTTTTCACATTTATTACATTCACGTGGTTTTTCATCCGTATGAATTTTTCTGATGCACAATAAGGTAGTAACTCTATCTGAAAAATTTCCCACGTTGACTACATTTATGGGGCTTCTTTCCAGTATGAGTTCTTTGATGTTCAAGGAGGTAAGAATTCTGGCTGAAGGGTTTTCCACACTGGGGACATTGATGAGGTTTATCTCCAGTGGGAAATCTCTGAAGCCTGATATGTAAAGAGCGATAGCTGATTTTCCGCACTACAGACACTCATGCAGTTTCTCTCTGGTATGATTTCTCTGACAGACAGCAAAGTGAGAACTGTAACTGAAGCATTTCACACACTGATTACACTCACAAAGCTCCTCTCCAGTATGAGTTCTTCGATGTGAAATAAGGCCAGAGTTTGATAGAAAGATTTTCCTGTATTAACTGCATTCCAAGTGTTCTCCCTATTATGTTTTCTCCTATGCAAATCAAGGATGTGACTGAAAAATTTCCCACATTGATTGCAATGGAATAGTTTTTATTCAGAGTGAGTTTTCTGATGCCTAATTAGTTGAGATCTCCTGCTGAAAGCTTGCCCACATCCGTGACATTCATGGAGTCTCTTTCCAGTATGAGTTCTGTAATGTCTAAGAAGTGAGCACTATCTGAAAATTTTCCCACATTCATACATTTTTCACTCTGGGATAATTTCTGTGGTGTGCAACCAGGTGGGCGCTCCATCAGAAAGATTTACCACATTGAGTACATCCGCAGGGTTTCTCTCCAGTATGAGAAGAAGGTGGAAGGTGCAACTAAAAAGAGGTGGCTGAGGCTGTAATCCTAGCACTTTGGGAGGTCAGGGCAGGTGGATCACTTGAAGCCAGGAGTTCAAGACCAGCCTGGCCAATATAGCAAGACCCCATCTCTAAAAAAAATTAAATATTAGCCAGGCATTGTGGTGTGTAGAGTCCCAGCTACTCAGGAGGCTGAAGCAGGAGGATCACTTGAACCTAGGAATCGGAGATTGAAGTGTGTTACGATTGCACGACTGCACTCCAGCCTGGGCAACGGAGCAAGACCTCATCCCTGAAAAAATTAAATAAAGCTATAATGAAAAGTTGCTAGGACAACAAACCAATGTCATACCTTAACCTTGATTGGACTGAAATGCAAAGCCCAGGGATGCTGGTAAGTGCCCTAGCATCACAGGACATTAGAGAGTGCCTGATGACTCTCTTAGGTATGGTGACCTGACAAGAACAACCCTGTTGTCATGAGGATTGCAACTTTCCTTGGAATGGTTAAAAATATATTTGCTAGGCTGGGCGCGGTGGCTCACGCCTGTAATCCTAGCACTCTGGGAGGCCGAGGCAGGTGGATTGTTTGAGCTCAGGAGTTCGAGACCAGCCTAAGCAAGAGCGAGACCCTGTCTCTATCAAAAATAGAAAGAAATTAATTGGACAGCTAAAAATATATAGAAAAAACTAGCCGGGCATGGTAGCACATGCCTGTAGTCCCAGCTACTTGGGAGGCTGAGCCAGTAGGATCGCTTGAGCCCAGGAGTCTGAGGTTGCTGTGAGCTAGGCTAATGCCACGGCACTCACTCTAGCCAGGGCAACAAAGTGAGACTGTGTCTCAAAAAAAAAAAATACATATTTGCTTATCATTAGATGAAATGGCCAAATGCTAACAGCCGTTGGAACTTCACAGCTGGTATGTTCACCATACTGTTGCTTCACTTTTTCTGTGTCTTTGATAAAGATAGAAGAAAAGTATTATTGGGAATAAAAAAAAACTTCTGGGGATGACTGGTAAAGGGGGAAGTGTCAGGGCTGGTGCTGGGGTGCAGGACCTCCTGGTGTGGACCGCTATTAGGCAGCAATGCCTTGCGGGTCTGTAAAGGCAGGAAGGGAGCTTGGACTGTCGTGGCTGGGGCTGGAGGCTGACTACAGAACTTAGGAAGAGAAGGGAAACTAAGGCTATGGAAGTAAAGAGAGGGGAAAGAGCTTGGCAGGGAAGACTGACGCAAGAGTGTGATGCAGGTGTACTAGTTAGCTACTGCTGCTGTAACGAGTTATCACAGATGTGGTGTGAAACAACATGCACTCATTATCTTGCCTGGAATGGGTTGAAGTCCAGGACTCTGCAGGGCTACGTTCCCCTCTGGAAGCTCTAACTGGAGAGTCTCTCTCCTTGCTTCCTCCAGCCTCTAGTGGCCCCTGCGTGCCTTGGCTTGCGGCCTTGTCCCTCAGGTCCAAAGGCCCCTTTCTCATGCTGCATCTCTCTGCTCTCCGTCTCCCTCTTCTTCCTCGTCTAAGGACCCTTGTAATTACACTGGGCCCATCTGGATGATACAGGATAATGTCCTTATTTTGAGGTTAGTGGACTAACAACTTCAATTCCACCTGCAGCCTCACTCCCCCATCACGTGACCTAACCTAGTCACAGGTGCTGGGGGCTGGAGCTTAGACATCCTTGGGAAGCCACTATTCTGGTGACCATACTGAGGAGATGCATAAAAATAAATTCCCTGGCAAGTGGGAATGAGAAGGACCCATCAGGAGAGCCAGGGGTGGAAGGGACCCCAGAGGCAGCTGGAAGGACCTACGAACAAGAACCCAGTGCTTGCCCCTGCCCAGACACAAGACCCCGTGCAGAGCCCCACAGGGCCTGCCCATCAAGGGACAGTCACGAGGAAGAGCTGCATCCCAGGTTTCCAAGACCGACAGGACCCAAGAGTCCTGCACTGGGTTTCCACTCTCATCTGACTTTGTCCAGGGAGGGCCCTCAGAAACCAAAGGGAACACGAGGAAGGGCAGAAGGCACCAAAAGGCCCCTGTGGTGAGGATGGTCCTGCGGTGACTCCCGCCTTCCGGGGCTCACTGGGGTGCCACCCCCCACAGCTGCAGCTTCCCCTTGCTCCAGCTGTAGTGCCATTGGGGCCTGGGAACATGGCACCCTGATCGCAGGGAGGGACATCTGGCTCTGGGTCCTGGGCTGACACAGGGAGCCCTCGGGGGCTGTGGCTGGATGCTCAGTCCCCAGTGCTCACAAGGGAAAGGCGGACAGGGCAAGAGGCCCAGGCAGTCTCAGGAGCCATGCATCTTTTCTAAAAATATGCTCTCAGGTCTGGAACTAAAGTAAAGCTCACTCCATGCCCTCGAAGGCCCAGCTTTTAGGGACTCTGAATCTTAACCACGTCAACCAGGCACCCACATCTCCAGCATCGCCCCTAGGACGAGTTCCTCGGAAGAGGGAGAGCCCGGCAGCCCCCAGTCCTCCCAGATGAAGGCCACAGCCTCCGCTACAAAACTCCCTGGCTCCTGGTACGTGATACGTGTCTGCTCGGCCTGGACTCACGCCCTGTTGGAGAAAGGAAGGGTGAGGCTGGCACGGCCAGGGAAGGGAAGGGAAGGGATTCTATGCAGAAATATAGTTTATTTATCCACACTCTCTTTCAAGTCCTGTCCACATACATAAATACTTTACCATAGACACAGTATCAGTGCACAGATTAAGCACCTGGCTTTTTAAACCTATTAGCAAAATCTGAAAATGCTTATATCATTTTTAATGACTAAATGAATAAACAAACAATAGCAAATCAACTGACTGAAAAATTGAATCTTTTTTCCCCTCAACCAATATACTAACGACGCCCCACTCACGTCCTTATTTACTCATTGTGTGCTGAGTGCTTTCCCTGGTTGTTCTTTGGTCTTGGGAACGTCCTCACACAGTGCTGCTCTTTCACACTCAGTCCCAGTTCCCAACCGGCCCATGCAGGTGATCGACGGCTGCAGGATTGAGCTCAAAAGGCACCGTCTCTTCAGCCGCTTGAGGGCTATGAAGTGGGCTGTTTCTTCCTCCACTTCGTCCTGTTGTGGGTTTTCTGGTGCCCAATGAGGTGTGAGCTCTGGGTGAACGCCTTCCCACACTTGTGGCACACGTACGGGCGCTCGCCGGTGTGAGTCCTCTGGTGCCGGATGAGGTGGGAGCTCTGGCGGAAGGCTTTGCCACAGTCCTGGCACGGGTAGGGCTTAGCACCAGTGTGAGTCCTCAGGTGCTGGGAGATGGCTGAGCGGTCATTGAAGGTCCTCCCACACTCCTGACACTCAAATGGCCTCTCTCCAGTGTGCACTCTCTGGTGCTGCGTGAGGGAGGAGCTCTGAACAAACCCCTTCCCACAGTCCTGACACACGTAGGGCCTCTCTCCAGTGTGGATTTTTTTATGCACAGAAAAGTATCTTGGGTTCCGGAACATCTTACCACATTCGCTACACCTGCAAACTTGGCTTCCCTTGTGAATTCTTATAAACGTAATCTGCTTAACGCTGCGGCTGAAGATTTTCCTACAACCACTGCTTTCTCTGGCCTTCTGCCTTTCACAGCGATTCTGATGAAGTTTTACCTGTGAATTACGTTTCATGTTTTTAACCTGAGAGCCACGTTTGCGCAAACGTTTTTTAGGAGGAATTTCCTGGAGTGAAATCTGGCTTGTGTCAACACCAGCATTTGCCCGGGACTCGGGATTTTCACAAGGCTCCTGAGGGAGGACATTGTCCGGAGTGGACCCTGCTTGTTTCAACACTGTGTCTGGGACTTCAGGGTCCCCACCCTGCGAGACATCTCCCGAGGTGGAGGACGCAGCACAATCCCTGGAGAATTCTTGTCCTTTCAGTCTGCGGGCTGGTTCTTCCTCAGCAACATCAGAATTTGGAATTAACTTCTTACTTTCCGGTGTAGTTTCCCACCCTGAAAAAACCCAAAAGATGCGGATACCATAAAAAGTGCCAGGGTGGATCTGACAGCACAACATGCACATCACATGTTCAAAAGTCAGCTGTTTTCCAAGTAGAGTGATGTAACCTGGGGAGAGACTGAGCAGCAGTGAGGCAGCGAAGAGGGGAGCACTGAGCTTGGTGAACAAGCGCAGCACGAGTGTACGGAGTGTGCCCCGAGCTCTCCGCGTTCCTGTTCCCTCACACACCCCAGAGCGCACAGACTTGAGGCTGTCTCTGTTCACCCAATGCTCCCGACCCCTCCCGGTCTAGAGTCCCTGGACGGGGCAACGGTGCCTCGAGGCCACGCCCAGTCCTGGTGCTGGCCCAGAGAAGCTGAAACCCCAACTCAGAGCCCTCGTGGCAGACCAGCCCCAGGACGGGTGGAGTGAGGGGTATGTCCTTACCCACAGAGACCAGGTGCCCGAAGGTCTCCAGCATCACATCGTGGTACTCAGTCCTCTGTTTGGGGCCCAGCAGCCCCCACTCCTCCTGGGTGAAGTCCACGGCCACATCCTGGAAGGTCACTGGCTCCTGTAAGGTCACAGATGTGTCTCTCAACAGGGTTCTCGATGGGGACAGAAGAAAGGACGGCTGTGATAGCTCACTGTGCTAGAGACTCTTCTGCCTTGGTGATTTGTTTAGAGAAACCTACTTGTGGACCAAGAGGTCCACTGGGTCCCTTCTCCAGGAGCCAAAGCCCCTGCTTCTCAAAGAGCTACAAGTACAAGCAAGCTACCCTACCCACACCTGTATCTCACCTACACTATGCTGACAGCTTCCCACTGCAGAGCCTTCTCCTTGTATTAATATAAATACTGCTTCCCCACTTGACCTAGGGTAGGACAGTCACCCTGGCTGTGCCATGACTGGTCCTTTCTGAGTTGACTAGAACTCTGGGAAGATGAGGTCACCTCCACTCTGCTTTGCTCAGATGAGGGGCATCTTGCTTATATGGGGAAGAGCCTCTCTGAGGAGGAATGGGAGAAAGCAGAGCCATGAGACTGGGGATGGTCAGAGATTCTTCCCATCACCTGGGAACACCTGGATGCAGCCTTGCCTGAAGCCTAATCCAGAATACATGAAAGCCAATAAATTTACTGCTATGCTCGAGCTGGTATTAGTCACTTGCAAATAGCTGTGACCAATGCCACATACACACCATTATCCTAATTGCTGGCAAGACAGGACCTGCCCTGTTTTATTCACATCCTAGCTCTGGCTTATTGAGAAACAAATCCCAGACACTTGTGAACACTTAAGTGTGCATTTCCCAAGGATGAGGGCTCTCTCGTTCTAACTTGGATATAAATGTGGTCTGCATGCCTCTGCCTGTGGTTGTTCTACGTCTGAAGTCTCTGGAAACATTTGGTCGGTCCCTCGTTCTTGTCTCATGCCCCCTCAACTCCCAGGTTGCCCTGTCTCCAGTGATGCCATAGTGGCCAGAGGACAGGGACGCCCTTCACACTCGGGTTGCTTCAGAGCCCAGCACAAACTTAAGATCTCACACTTGGAATGGTCCAGCCTGTAGGAGGCCTCAAGGATGGGCCTGCCTCCCGGGGGATGCTGTGACCAGAAGAGGAGGACCTCCCCACTTACCTCAGGTAGCACTGTCTCTGGCTGGACGGCCGTATCCTCCTGCTGGGCAGGGTCCTCATGACAGCAGGCGGGGTCCTGGGAAGGCTGGGCCCGCAATGCTGGGAGGGGGTCAGCAGGTGTGGTCACCCTCAGGCAGGGCAAGGGCAGCCGATGTCCGCAACCCCCAGGGTATCGCACCCTGCACCCTACTCCACCTCCATGATGTCCCCGCTCCTGCCCTCTTCTCCCCAGCTTGGCCCCACCATCCTCCGGCTCCCGCTCCCAGCGCATGTCTGGCCACACCCGGACGGGTACAGGATGCCTTACCCTGCATGGGCCACAGGGCGCCAGTGTCCCCAGTGCCGAGACCTCTGGTCCCAATCCTTCCCTCACGGGGACTGTCTCGGACCCCAGCCCCTCCACAATGGCTGCCTGATGCCTGCTGCAAGGCAAAGCCCCCGTTTCTGGCCTCCAAGGCCTCCTGCCACCTCATGGACTTTCCCGAGCTCCAGGACATGCGCCCATCTGTGAGCGAACTTCAAGTCTCTCCCACCTTAGAAAACAGCCCCACCTGGCCCCACGGCCCCCCAGCCACAGCTCTTCCTGCATGGCCTTCTTTACACGTCCCCACGTGTTCTGCAGGCTTCCATAATGCTCCACTGCCACCATCAAGGGGGCACCTGATGTAACCCAGGCTGGCCGGTGACTGGGTCACAGCCAAACAATCAGGACCAACGAGGCTTTTGCTGGGAACATTTGAAAAGAAAAATTCCACCTTGGGAGCCCCATAAGGGGACAGCCTGCCTTTGGTGAAGCCAACAGAAGGCAGAAAAGGTGACATATGGGAGAGAAGATGACCTATTGGAGCTCCTGGGTCCAGCTGTGCCTGATACTAGTCATCCTGGAACTTTCTCAATAAATTTTCTTCCTCTCCTGAGCCATCCTGTGAAAGGATTTGTCGCAGTCACGCCCAAGAGTCCCAGGTGACATAATGATCACAAAATACAGGATTCTCGGGGTTCTCTGGAACCCTCCTGTTTTCTGTGATACTAACTGATGAACGGGATGAACTCACTGACTTTCATGTCAGGAACTCCACAGCTGTCTCCCTGGCACCTGTACTCGGTTTCCCATTGCTGTTACAACAAATAGATGCAGACTAAGTGGCTTGAATGGACATAAATTTGTTAGCTTACAGTTCTAGGGATCAGAAGTCTGGTGTGGTATGTACCTCACTGGGCTAAAATCCAGGTGTCAGCAAGACTGTACTCCTTCATGGCTCTAGGGCAGAATCCATCCCTGGCCTTTTCCAGCTTCGAGCTGCCGCCCCAGACACTGGGCTCATGGCTCTTCCTCATATCACCCTGCTTCTGTCATCACGTCTCCTCTGACTCTGATCCTCCGGTCTCCCGCTCTTAAGAAGCCTTGTGATGACATCAGACTCACCCAAACAATCCAGCCTACCCCCCATGTCAAGATCTGTACCTTAATCCTATCTGCAAGATCCTTTTCCATGTAAGGTAATGTACTCACAGGGTCCAGGAATGAGGACCCAGACACCTTTGGGGCAATTACTCTGCTGACCACAGCACCCCGGACTCTGCATCTGTGGCCCCACCACCTCCCACCCCTGCTTCTCCCGGATGCCCTGTTCTTAGAATCCTGGCGCCCCCCTGTAGGATTCCTCCTTCCCTCTCAATCACAAACATCAACCCATCATTCGTTCACTTCAGAAAAACCGTCTGGGTACCCATCACCGTGCAGAATGGAAGTGCACAACGCAGAAGCATCCGCACTCTGTGAAACTCAGCCTGCTGAAGAAATCGAGTCTCTCAGGATCTCGCTCCCAAACACCCACACGTGTGCTCTCTCCCCAGCCCGCCGCCTCTCTCGGGAGGACGGGGCAACAGCGCTGGGCAGCCAGCCTGCATCTAGTCCCATTCCTGTCCCCCGTCCACCATCCCCCACATGCTACAGCCTGGTCAATTTTTAAAGCTTGCATCTGATTGTGCCAGCTGCTCCCAGAGCTCGGGGACCGATCCCCCTGCTTTAACTTTCTGTTGCTTTAGAACAACACGGAGATCCCCACGGGGCCCCCGCGGCTGTGCCGGCTGTTCTCTGCTCCCCTCCTGCACCGACCTACCCAGTCTCTCCCTGACTTTTGCATACACTGAGATCCATTCTATCTTAGGCCCTTAAGGCGATGCTCCCGCTGCTTGGCACATCCTTCCCGCGCCCTTTCTCTACCTGGCCAGGTCCACTCTACACCAGGTGCCAGCTGCAGTGACTCGGCCTCCGTGAACCCCACCAGGACCCCCAACCTCGTCTTGATCCCAGCGTCCCGTGCACATTCGTCTGTCAAATCCCTTCTCTCCTGGTGCACTGCAGGCTCTGAGAGCTCAGGAGTCTGGTCTGTCCGACCAGGTTAACAGAGGGCTTGTGGTACAGCAGGGCTCCCAAGGGGTAAAAAGAAGCACTTTATCTGCGAGCTTCTGTTGGAAGCCTGTGGGCTCCTTAGAGAACGCAGTCCTGGACCCCACCAGGGGTTTCAATGGCTGACATGGGAACACAAGGGGGACACAGATGTCTTTGGTCTACACAGAGTGGGCACAACCCTTCCCCTGACCCTCCCAGGACGCCTGGAGTTCTTTTCTTTCCTGTGGGCTCCTCCCAGAAGCCCACACAGAGCAGACCCTCTGGCTGCCATTCCACTGCACTCACCTTTCTCCTCAGAGAGCCAAGTCACATCCTCCATCAGGGCCACCACCTCTTGGCAGTCCTTTGGGTGTTGTGATTCCACCCACACCCGGAGCTTCCCAGGCAGTGCGCCCAGGAACTGCTCCAGCACCAGCAGCTCCAGCATCTGCTCCTTGGAGTGCACCTCGGGCTCCAGCCACTGGTGACACAGCTCACGAAGCCGGGCCAGGGCCTCTTGGGGACCCACCACGTCCTCATAACGGAACTCCCGGAACCTCCGGCGAGCAGCCTCAGGGTCAGCTGGATGCTTGCCCAGTTGTTGTCCTGGCTCCCTGAGGGTGTTGGGGCTCAGGACCCCATCTTCAGCATAGAGAGCCCGTATCTGGGCATTCCGGGCACCAGCCACCTCCTGGTTCAGTGTGAGGACCTCGACAACCTCAATATTCATCAGGGGATTCTCAGCAGGAAGAGAATCCAACTGAGGGGTGAGCTGAGGCCCAGGATATGCTGCAAGTCAACAGCAAAGCAACACAGACGGTCAAAAAGCACACGAAAAGAAGCTCAACATCACTACCCATCAGTGAAATGCAAATAAAAATCACGGTTAAATATATCTCACACCCACTGTAATGGCTTCTTATCAAAGATGGATCAGAACAAGTGAAGACACAGAAAAATTAGTACACTCATGCACCGCTGGTGCGAATATGGAATGCCGTACCACTCCGCAAAACCAGTTTGGCAAAACCTCAAAAAGTTAAACATAGAGTTACACGTGACCTCAAAACTCCCCTTCTAGTACATGTATCTAAGAGAACTGAAAGCACATGCGTATAAAAATTTGTCTGAGAATGTTCACAGGAGCATTATAAATAACAGACATCTGGGTTATTTCCACTTTTTGGCCCTCAACAGAGGAATGTATAAACAAATTGTGACCGACCCAAACAACAAAATATCCAGCCGCTAAAAAGAACGAAGTACTAATACACAACACCACACAGATGAACCCTGAAAACATTATGCTAAGTCAAAGAAGCCACATGTAAAAGACCACATATTATTATTACATTTATATGAAAAAGGGAAACCCTAGATGCTAGGAACATCTTTTCTTCTAATATTTGATCTTTGACTCTGGTTCCTGACACAGGGTTCCTAAATCCCTTGGAATTTTCTGGGTGACAGGAGCATCTTTTGTTCTAATGAGGCAACTCTTGGTGGGATCCTGGATCACTGTTCAGGACGGACTTTCACGCCCTTTACACCAAAGGGGCCTCCCACAGCCACCATCTTTCTCTCAGAGACACCCCTCACTTGTGCCATCCTCCTGCCTGGCACAGTCTCCCCCAACTCCTTCACCTGGTCCATCCTTCCTATGCAGTCTCTGCTCAAATGTCACCTCCTCAGGCCCAACAGCAGCAGGTTCAAGGCCGGTGCTCTCCATCACCGTGCTCCAGCCCTACTTGGCTGGCATCATGGCAGGTGCTCAAGCTGTATTTGTTGACTTAACACAGCTTCTAAGTGATTTGGTGACGGAAAATTTCATCCCTAAGACACTGGGGCTTTTTCAGCTTTCTGTCTGGATTTTCCCATATTTCTGTCAAATTCCAGGAAATCTCACTGGCAGCATAGTTGCATCCTATCTCTACATTATCTCGGGAGGTTTGCTCCCACTTGGAAGCCTGAGCAGGGGTGGGTAGTGCAGGCCCAGGGGTGAGGGGATGTCTGGTTTGCACCCCCCACCTGTTTCTTTCCAGGCCAGCCCAGGTCAGGGGTTTGCACTCCTCGTCCCGCAGTAAAGACGGCTCCAGCAGCAGCTCTTCGGAGGCTGATGGCTGGGATGGCTGTAGGACTTCAACAGAATTTAGGACTTCTAGTCTTCCTAAGCCCTCAAAAGACTTATCCAAATCTTCCACACCTTAGCAACTTATAATTTTCTTCAAACAGGGCCTGCTCATTCCTTAATAATTTATTCTTAGGTGTAGTTCTTTAAAAGTATAAAAAATCTTCCCTCCATCTGTGTCAAACTGGTTATTCCTGGTATAAGTCAAAACTATTTCTGTCACTCTGACGAACACTCATTATTTTAACATTGTTTCAGAGAATTAGATGTTTTTTTTTTAAAAAGATGGGTAATTGTTACAAGCTATCAATATTCCCTTCCTTTCGATACTTTCCCCACTTTGGGCTCTGGTGGAAATACAATGGATACTTTATAGAAAGAATCTTTAAACATGGCAGCCTGTATTATGTTGTTGAACCATTCACACACTATGAAATCTACCCTTTAACAGCAAAACGAAAAACATTCACTGCCCAGAGCAGTACTAAGATGCGAGTGGTCAATTTGTTCTAAAAACAGTTCATTTTACTATTTCTCCTAGGACCAATTTTGCCCACTTTACACTTTTCCAGAAATCTTCTCATTTTGTTGTTTGTTTATTCTTGTACTCAGCGAATAATTGCTGTGTCAGGAACTGGACGAGGGTGTAGCGAAAGCACAGGAAGGAGACAGTCATTTCCGTTTTACGAGCACAGTTACAGGCCGCACCACTGAAAACTAAGGTAAAATCCCAGAGGTACACAGGAACACATAACGAAACGAAAGTCACCCTCTCACCCAGTTTTCTTCTCAGGAAGCAATCACAGCCTGCCAGTTTCTATCGCCTTCCAGCGATGATCAACTGACACAACTGTATTTGTGTTCACATGTGAATGTACTTAAGACATATTTTTTATATACATCTCTCTATATAAAATACATATTTTAAAAAATACATAGTTCACATCAGAACATAAGGAGCTATTTCACTCTTCATGACAGCAGTGAAAAGTGCTTTAATTAATTTTAGCTACATGTTTTCCTGAACATCTGTACCGGGTTCCCCCACCAGGTTTTTTTTTTTTTTTTTTTTTTGGAGACAGAGTCTCACTCTGTCACCCTGGGTAGAGTGCAGTGGCAGCATCATAGCTCACTGCAACCTCAAACCTCGAACTCCTGGGTTCAAGTGATCCTCCTGCCTCAGCCTCCCGAGTAGCTGGAACTTCAGGTACGTGCTACTGTGCCCAGCTAATTTTTCTATTTTTAGTAGAAGAGGGGTCTCACTCTTGCTCAGGCTGGTCTGGAACTCCTGAGCTCAAGCGATCCTCCCAGCGTGCTAAGATTACAGGTGTGAGCCACAGTACTCAGCCCCAAGTATAGGTTTTTAGGCTGCTTTTTATCTTTCCTCTTTCCATAGGACTTTTGGAGGTAGTTTTCTCTTCTCCAAAAAATGTCTGCTTCAACAGTGTAGTTCTTTTGTTTTCCTTCATACTCAATTAACAGTTAGGGCATTTCAGTCTTTGGAATTAGCCCCGGGTACCAACTCTGGATGCCAGAAAGTGTTCTCCAGATTAAGAGGCTCAAGATTTACATAGGTCTTAGAGAGCAAATATGTGGGAGGTGACAGAATGTAAAGTACTCTTCAACTAAAGATCACAAAGCATGTGACCACACTTGGACAGACTAAATTTCAGCAAAAACATGCTTGTTAGCCACTCTCAACCTAGTACCCAAGGATGTGGGCCCCTCAGAGTTCCTTGAAGCACCATCTCATGATTTTCCTTCACTATTTCCTACACACTCACTTGTTTAAAAGCCTGGCCTTGTCTTCAGTATCCTCTTTGAAGACACGCTTTGTCTCTTGCAATTTCTTCATCCATTTATTTACTCAATAATAGTTTACTGAATCGGTCATTGTGCTAGCAACTGAGTACATACAGGAGAGTGGAAATAAGAAAGTCTGCTCACTCTTATTATTTAATATTTGTTCCAGATGATCAGGTCAGATGGTAGAACAAATTAGTAAAGACAAGACCTGTTTTACTACATTTATATACTTATGTTACCAAACCTTTATGAAGGGTTTGCCTTCTGTATCACATATGGTGTAAAAATAGGGTGAGATATCACATTTAAATTATTCAACAGGGTTCTTTCCAGTGTAAGTTTCTTTCGTTCTGTTAAATGAGGTGAGGGCTGAGACTGATAATTTGCATGTGGAGATTATATTCAGAGGATCCTCACCCATATGAGTCCTCTGATGCTGACAACAATGAGGACTCCTACTGAAGGGGTTCCTACCTTGTCATGTTCACAGGGCTCCCTGCCAGTAGGTTCTGTAACACCTGAAGTATTCCCAACGGTGACTGTTCTTAGGCTATCTTGAGTATGACTTCCATGAGGCAGAGTAAGAGAGCTATATATGAACCTTTTCCCACAGAAATTACATTCTCATGATTTCAGAATTCTCAGACACAATTATTGGGTGTAAGAACTTTTCCAGTATGAATTCTCTCAAGCTAAAACTGCATTAGGACAGAAGTCTTTCCTCATGTGCTCATATTTCTGAGATTTCTTCCCTATGTGAGTTCTCAGATGTTGAAAAACTCACAAAGGATGGAATCTACAGAAGCATGTTTCTCTTCCTCCTAATAAAACCACTTTCTTTTTATAGAAATGACTTTTTCCACTAATGTTTGGTCTCTGAAAGGGTTGTCATATTCTTATTTGTAAAGCTCATTTCCTGCTTAATTTCTTTCTTTTTTTTTTTTTTTTGAGACAGAGTCTTGGTCTGTTGCCTGGGCTAGAGTGCCATGGTGTCAGCCTAGCTCACAGCAACCTCAAACTCCTGGGCTCAAGCAATCCTTCTGCCTCAGCCTCCCGAGTAGCTGGGACTACAGGCATGTGCCACCATGCCCAGGTAATTTCTTTCTATTTTTTTAGTAGAGACAGGGTCTCGCTCTTGCTCAGGCTGGTCTTGAACTTCTGACCTTGAGCGATCCTCCCGCCTCGGCCTCCGAGAGTGCTAGGATTACAGGTGTGAGCCACCGCGCCCAGCCCCTGCTTAATTTCTTGATAAGTCAAAAATGTTAAATGTCATGCAGGATTTCCTATGATCCTGACCTTCATAATGGTCTCTTTCCTGCCTTGTTTCCCTAATGATTAAATCTATTTTACATATCAAGTATTCCATCCAAGAGCCACACACATGGCAATGGTTTCTTCTACGTGATAGCTGAAGATTTGAGTGCAATCTAATTTACTTCCTCACATTTTTTTTTTTTTTAAATTTTCACAGTATCATTCCCAATTCAGTGTTTTCTTGAGAATGAATGCAATTTGTCCTGGCATTTACCAAGTTTCCTTCCCACTTCAACAAGCAGACAGAGCCTAGGTTGCATCATGGAAAGGTACACAAGCTGAGTTGCCAAAAACGCCCAGCTTTGCACTGAATCCCAGTTCTGTCCACTAATGAGGGGCACAGCCATGCCAGTGTTGGGAGAAACAGACCACCGCAGGGGATAGATTTCTCAGTTAACAATAAAGCATGCCATTCTAAACATATGATTCCCACATTTTTATGTGCTGACTGGACCTCTTTCTGAGGTCCAAAATAGCTGCACTCAGCTGGCTTTGCAAACCTCTTTAGGTGTCTCTATGGTCCCTTTTCATTCACTCTTCATTAACAGAACCAGTCAGGACATGGAACACTTCAAAATCTTGAATCAAGGCGAAAGCTATTACTTTGTACTATTAGTGTAACTTTTTGTTTAAAATTATTTCAAAATAAAAAGTAAAAAACCCCAAAACCACCCCCTCCCACCCATACTTACATCCTTTGGTAAAGTCTATGCCTTTACCAGATGTCTCAACATCCTTGGCTAATGCCAAAAATTCAGAAGTAATTTTTTTCCTTTATCATATTTTTAAAATAAGATATTGACACGTGAAAAACAATGGTGGTCCTCTGTATCCATGGATTCTGTATTCGTGGATCCAACCAATTGTGGACTGAAAATATTTGGGGGAAAAAATGGATGGCTGTGTCCACACTGAACATGTACAGAGTTTCTTCCTTGTCATTATTCCCCAAACAACACAGCGTAACCATTTACATAGCATTTATGATGTATTAGGTATTATATAAATGATTTGAGAATGATTTAAAGCATATGGGAGGATATGCTTAAGGTATATGCCAATACCAAACCACTTTATATGAGGAACTTGAGCATCCGTGGATTTTGCTATGTTGGCGGGTGGTACAGGAACCAGTTCCCCCATGAATATTGAGGCACCACCGTATGCAGTAAATACAAGTTACAAATACTCAGGGGAACTCCTTTGAAGTCTTCCTTTCACTTATGAGGAATTCTTGGCAGCTTTTCTTTCATCCCTCTCAGGCAATTACTCACTTAGCTCCACTGGGTCCACCTAGAAATCACTTACACCTGCTTCTCCCCAACCCTGCTGCAGCTCTCAGGCCAGGTATTACCACCTCTACCCTGGATGCTGCCGTGGCCCCCTGCCTGCCTCCACCTGTGCTGTGCCACAGTTCTTTCTTCACAAGCCACCCAGAGGGAGCTGTGAAAAGCAACGTCACACTCCCTTTCGAGAATGCAGGACAGTCCCCTTACAGCCTACGAGACCGACTCTGCTAAAAACCCGCACATCTTCATCCTTGTTACTTCCCCCTTGCACACAGGGCAACTTTCTGTTCTTAAAAATGCCAAGCTCTTTCCCATCCCATGGTGACCACAAATGGTGTCGCCATGCCTGGAAGCTCTTTTCACCACCACTCTTATATATCTGCAGACTATTTTCTCTCAGGAACTGGCTTAAATCTCATGCTGTGTGTCCCCTGACTACCTCCTCTCGAGTAATTTCTCACTGCTCCCCTTTCCACCGTGCTCTTTTCCTTCCCTAAGTTTTCACATCTGTGCAACCTGTTTGTAAAAGACCATCATCCTTTAAACTATGAAGTCTACGGTGGTAGGGTTTATGTTAGGACTTTGGTTTCTCACACAAGTGTTTAGTACACTACAAGGGACAGAAGAGGCCCTCTATAAATATTTGTGAGGTGAGAGAAGGGGAAGGAAAGGAAAGAAAACATCTAATAAAGGACTCTTTCCGTAACAGAGATAAATTGGGCACCCATCACCCCAGGTCTACCTCCCTGACCAGCCTCCTCTCACATGGCCTCTGTTCTGGGATGTCACCCCCAAATCTGTCACCTGTGGAGCCAGCTCTCCCTAGATGTGTAGAACCATAGGAAGCCACAGTGCGCCACACAGCAGCTAGATTTAGGGAACTACATCCAAAGTACACAGCCTGGAGGTTTTCCCATGCAGGATATGGGACTTCAGCACTAGGGAGGATGAGACACACACCTGTCCCAGCCAGAGTAATCCAGACCATAAAGACCAGAAGGGACATGAGGAGGCTGGATGATCCAGGGGAGAAACCAGGGAACACAGAAACGCCAGCATGGACTGATGCAGGGTGCTTGCACTGCTGGGTACTTTGCAGGGGAGGTATAGTTTAGTGATCTGTGCCAACGGTTAGAAACATTTTCAGTGAAGGGAATGGAAAGACTTTGAATGTGGAAAAGAAAATCAGAAAACATTTATGTTAAGCCACCACGCTGAAACATGGAAAAATATGAAGTAGGGCTGAAAAAAGAGGGGGAGGAGTCACAGAGACTCCAGCGTTTTACACTGTGGTGAACAGGTCATCAGAGATGGGGGCCAGGTTGAGATTTCACAGCTCAGCACTGCCACAAGTGGATAGTTCCAGTGGCATCTGGATCAGAGCACACAGAACAAAGAGAAGGGAAAGCATCCAGTGTGCTTTGTAGCCAGCACACTCCGATAGAAAAGCTGATAAAGATAGCAAACAAAGAAAAAAACATTCCCCCAAAGTAATTTGAGTCCTCACACAAAAATCCTAAAAATAAGCCAACGGACTCCAGCAGCACATTACACCAATGGCAGTTTTATGTCTATTATGTCCCAGTGTTAACTGCTTAATGGAAAAAATTCCCTATGACCATCCCTATGACCTTGGCAGGCTCTGAAAAGGAAATTGAGGACATTATTGATTTTCATTCATTAGAAAAGACTAGATGACTGTTTCTTCATTCATATAAAAACCCATTTGAATCAAAGTAGAATGCAGTGTCATGCTCATCAAAACCTAGGAACTTTACCCGTTTAAGTCAGGAGACTACACATCCACTTTTAACACTCTCAGCTTCACCATGCTTTGGAACTACCACCCATAATGAATGTAATTACATGACTGCACAAAAAAAGTAAAAAGAATTAACATCCAAAGAATAGAGGGAGAACCTATGCACACTACATTTAAGAGGAAATTCCACATAAACTGAACTAACCAAAAAGCAAATTAAAAATACTAGAATCCACAAAAGTATCTGCACTATTTGCCTATGTATGATACAAAACCTAGAACAGGAATGAAGGCAGACTTGAAAAGAAAAAAATACTTGAAATTATAAACTTCTGTACAGAGACCACATAAAGGTAGAAGATGTTGGTCTGGGATATAATATTTCCATATTAACATCCAGAATATGCAGTTTCCACACACACGCAAAAGAGACAAGAAAAAAATAGGGGAAAATACATGAATTCACAAAAGAAAAAATATCAGTAGTCTATAAATTTATAAAACATGTGCAACTTTGTGAGCTGTGAGGAAAATGTGAACTAAACTGAACATGCTATTTTTTGCCCATCAGATCTGTAAATCTTAAAAAGACCATTAAAATTCCCCTGGTGATGGAGGGGAAAAAGAGCACTCACATACTCCAGCAGCTATATGTATTTTATAGGATTTTAGAGGGCAATTTGTTGCTACCAAAGTTTTAGTTACATATTAGTCTATCCTGCAGTTAACTAACTGATGTTAGTGATTTAACATCATGGTTTTCTTGCACAGGTAACTGATGAAATCTAGGGTTGCCACCATACCTGCTAAGGCGGCCTTACT
Source organism: Avahi laniger (assembly GCA_963575035.1). Taxonomy (NCBI): domain Eukaryota; kingdom Metazoa; phylum Chordata; class Mammalia; order Primates; family Indriidae; genus Avahi; species Avahi laniger. The sequence continues at coordinate 18,369 of CAUYSK010070755.1, forward strand.
TGTGACACTGTGCCCTAGGGCCACATGACTGGTTTGACTCCTTGGATTTGGTCCAGGGAGAATGTGACCTAATTTATGACAAATACATCGAGAGCTCCAGTATCAAAAAAATAAACAGGTAAATAAATAAATAAATCCAACCTACAGGAAAACCAACTTGTATGTGCAAAAACATGTGTACAAGGAAGTTCTTTGTAATAACCTGAATGAAAAATCAAATGTGGACTACACTGAAGTTGTTAAAAGGAATAAAGCACACCAGTCTGCATTGAGTATGACATACTCCCAAAATGCGTATATAAGTTTCCACACATACACGTAAACCCATAAAGTTTGGCTGGAGACACACCAGAGTTAATAGTGATTACACGAGGGGAAGGCAGTAGACAATGAATGGAATGGTGTGAGGGAGCCCCTGTCACCTGCCACCAGCAACAGGTTCACTCTCAACCAAGCAGAACACTTCTAGCTCTGGGGCCAGAGAAAAACTTGGAGCTTGGTTCTGAATGTCTGAGGCTGCTTGTCATAGCACTCTACTTGGGGTCTCCCCCACTCCAACTCTTTTCCAAAACATTGGTCCCTGACTAATCAATCAGTTGGTCCATTCCCCATGGGGACTTCCCATATGCCTGGTTCTCACCTGGAAAGGTGTCTTGAGGAATTCCTCTCTCCACCAGCCAGAACTCTTCTGCCTCCTCTAACTGAGATACCACATCTGGCTTGGAAAGCTGATGTTCTGCTCAAAGGAAAAGAGACAGGGCTTCGGGGGGAGGTATGTGTTTGGGAGAAAATGCTGTCCTGCTGCAGCACCAGCTGTTCCCACCTCCTTCCCTGCTACAGCATAACATAACCTCCAGTGACGATAACCCCATTCATCCCCTCTGTTGGCTTTTCTGGACTCCCCTGCTAGCGGAGGTGGCAGTGAGGCCCAGTTCTGATCACGCTGACACAAAGGGAGATGAGTCAGCTGGGGGTCTTCTGGGAAAGCTTCTGCTTGCTTGCTAAATGTAATAGCTGTGGATGACAGCTGGCCAGGAATGCCCCCTCCCCTCATTTCTGCCTTGAATACAGACGTATTTGGAGCCACAGCCATACGATGACTAGTCAGAAGATGGAAAGGTTCACAATAACCAGAGATGGAAGGAATCAGGTTCTTTGATGATACTCCTCAGCTGTTGGACATTGGCACCACATTCTCTGGAATTCTTTTTTATCAAAACAGGAAGCATCCACCACTACAGCTGAAAACATCCCTGACAGACCTACCTCCCTGCTATTCAGAGGCTATGAGTGAGGGGATTAGGCGATCCTTCAGCAGTCATGATAAAAAGCTGCCCTCTTCCTACAAGTGCAAAGTTAAGCCCTCTCCCTCAAGCTCCAGGGCTTTAACACTTCCACTCTTATCCCTGCAGTCTAAGCCCAAGTAGACACACACTTCAAAGGTGGCACATGTGTCCCCAAGTGCAGGTCTTTATTGATGTGGAGGCTAGCCTTACCCACGGAGACCAGGTTCCTGTAGTTCTCCAGCATCACTTCCCTGTACAGTGACTTCCGTTTGAGGTCCAGCAGTCCCCACTCTTCCCTGGTAAAACCCAGGGTAACATCTTCAAAAGTCACTGGTTCCTAAAAATCCACAGATGTTTGTTCAGCCAGGGCCTGTTCTCATCCACGGCAAAGACAGACAGAGCCCGTGAAAGCACAGAATGGTCTATGAGATGACCTAAGAGCATTTTGGGTGTCACAGGTTGAGTTTCTGTCTTTGTATGAAACCCTGAGCAAACGCCCAAGTCTGACCCTATTCAGGTCACAGCACAGGAGACCTTGCTGGTGTAGGAAACGCCCTGTGCCCCAGAGCACGCCAGATGTCATTTCTTGCTAATCCGAGGATTGATGTGTTTGCCTCCCAGGGAATTCCCTGAGCTGAACCATCACGCCCAAGACTTTGGCCCCTATTGTTTCTGCCTCCTTTCCTCGTCAGGGATCCATCCCCCACTCTCTTTTCCCCTTGTTGCTGAACTCAGCTCCTGTCACGTCTTGTCTGACGCCAAAATACCTGTTGAAATCTACACATAAGCCGCATCCCTACTTAGACCTGTCAGTTATAAAGCTTCCACTGAATCGCCTCGCCTCGGCCCTTAGAACCCCTCATCATCTGGCCTCTCATCTAACCACACCCTTGGAAAGCGAAGCAACCTGCAGCTGCTGCATCAAGCAGGGTTTCCCGTGCCCAGCCAATCCCTTGGGTGCTGCGGGGCAGGGAGCGCATCTCAGGGAAGGTGGCTCCCATCACCACCCACGCCCCCGCCCTCAGATGAAGGAGTGGCCTCAAAAGCTGAAAAACGCCTCTACTCACACAGGACCAGGCCGTCGGAAGTCTGGAGGCCATACTTTCCTCCCCCTCAGCGTGTCTCTTGTGCGAGTGGGCAGAGTCCTGGGAAAACCAAAGTGGGGAGCGGCGAGAGGCGTCAGGGCTACGCCGGAGAGCTATTCCCGCCTCTGCTCGGAATTGGCTCCGTCAACGCGAAATGACAACTCCTCCCCACATGGGGAAACGCCCAGAATGAATCATGCCCCTGCTCCCACCCGACAGAACATGACCCTGGCCGGGAGCAGCGCGCTCCTTCGTCCCCCGCGAGGGTTGTCCGCCCTCCCCACGCCCCACGCTCCCAGGGGCGGTCGGCTCCCTCACCCCTCCCGCCCGGGGAGAGCCATCTCCCCTAGGGGTTCCGGGTCACCCCCCACGTCCCACACCAAGGCGGCAGGACGGCAGGCAGGGATGGCTCCGAGCTGCGGAGCTCGACAGGGAAGGGCCCGAGGCTGCGCTCGCCCCCACGGAGCTGCCCAACCCCCGCACGCGCAGCCCCCGACAGGCGCGCCGGTTTCGCGCCCCACTCACCCGGCGCGCGCCGCACAATGGCGCCCGTCGGTCCGCGGCGAAGTGCGTCAGCGCGCCGGTCGGACTACAACTTCCAGAAGCCCCCGCGGTGCGGCCCCGCCAGCCTCACCTCGGCGGCGGCCATCTTGTCCGGTCCGCTCGGGGTGGCACGCGAAGCCAGGGCGACAGGAAAGGAGCCCTGGGCAGGCCCTTCAGCGGTGCAACTGGGCAAGGGGAGGTCTCTGGTAAGGGACACTAGGCCGCAGTTCCCCAGCACCTCCGCGGGCGGTGACTCAGGCTGAGAGACAATCGGGTCCCCCACGAGGGCGACCCAGTGCGGCAGACCGGAAGCTGGAGAAAGGAAAGGCGCGGGAAGGGGGGGTCAGGCCGGAAGTACTGCAGTGGGTAAGGCGGGGGGGTCGGGGGGGCTCATTGTGACGTCGCTTTGGGGAGGAGGAAGGATTGGCCAGGCCGGAAGTCCAGGGGCGGGCTTAGGGGGCCACCGTGCCGCACCCTTGGGGGGGAAGGCGGGGAGGGTGCGGGAGGCGGGGCGAAAGTCCCCCAACTTGTTCGGGGATGGGGAGAGACCGAGTGGACGGAAGTGTGTGAGGGGAGGGCTGGGCAGTGCCGAAGTCCCGCCCATTTCAAAGGGCAGGAGGGAGCGGTAGGTCTGGGAGGACAGGAGGTGTGCTGGAGTTGGGACTAAAATCCGCCGGTACCGGGGAGGAGAGGGGCGGGCCTGCTGGAGTGAGAGTGGGCGGGGCTAGACACCCGCCCGCGGTGGGGGAGGGGAGACTGGGCAGACCGGAAGTGGGAAGGGAACCGGGCCAAGCGTCTATCCTGGTTCTGGGGAGCAAAGGGAGGGCAAGGGGAGGGGCCGAATGTCCCCCAGTCCCAGGGTGGCTGGACCTAAGTGTCCACGCAAGTACTGGGGAGAAGATCAGGGTGAGTTGTACCCCTGGCACGTGGGGGGAGTGGGCTGGCCGGGATCCCCTGCCCAGTGCTTTCCTGAGGTTGAGTTCGCTGCTGGCAGCCCCTGTACCCGTGTCTAGGAAGAGGAAGCTGCAGTTTGTAGCTGGATGTGGTGTTTGCCGGTCTTCCTTGGGCCCACCGTGCTCTCATCTTCCTTGGGAGCCCAGGACAAAGATTACTCTCTTGGCTTTTTGAGGAATCAGCAAGTGGTGTTTTCTCATCTTCCGTGGGTCCCAGGGCCTTCTGTGGTCTTGTCTTCCTTGGGGCCCGGGCTTAGGGGCTCCGATGTACTGTCTGCTTGGTGCTCAGAGCCCACCAGTCTATCCTCTTGTGGTCCAGGGCCCTGTGTGTTCTCCTCTCCCTTGAGGAGAGGAGGTCTCAGCAGTCCTCTGCTTCCCTCTAGTGGTGCTGCTAAATTTGTTCCAGGGGTGGTTAATTTTTTGGTGACTGTGGAGGGTCCACCCTCAAGCTACACATAATTTGCCTTAATTGTTGTTGCAGTTAGGAAGTCTGTTGATTTTTTCATATTAGTATTTACTCAGAGACCAGGCAGATGTCTTTTATTCTCATAATATTTCCTTGGGTTTTTCTTGGCTATTATAAATAGAAAACCATCCCCACTGAAGTAATTTGATCTCTTCCTTTTCCATATTTTGCTTTTAAAAAAACTAGCGTTGTGTAGTCCTGCCCAGTGCGACAGATCCATGTTAGTCATGTTTACTAACCATCATTCTTGTTTTGGATGTAAATGGGGATGTTTCTAGACCTTCACCTTCAAGTTTGATGAAGGCATTTGACATCTCAAGGAAGTAAGCCTCCTTGGAAATTTTTAATTATTTCATTCTGTTTATATGGTATAGGAGAAAAACATGATTTTTGGTTAAAGGTGGTTTTAAATAAATGTATTACTGTAGATTGAATTATGAAAGCCATTTTAATGCAACTTTTAATAATTGCATACTCTTTTTCCTATTTAGCGAATTAAACATGCTGTTTACTGTAATATAATTTGTAAAAAAACATAATTTATGAACAAATTTATCTATTATACGTGTAAAATGTTAAAAATGTTATACATCTTTTTTTGGTTTCAGGAACATATACAGTGCCCTGATCCCTTGTTCAAAGCCTTCAGGGACAGAAGTATTTTGGAATTCACAACCATTTGGATTTTAGTTGGATAGTAAGGTACATCTAGCACACAGAATGTAACATCTCTAACAGGTCTGAGGTAGTGCGGGCCAGCAAGCACATGAGTATATCTGTAGCAAAATACAAGAAGATTTACACTAGTTTAAAGGAAGACAAAGTATAATAAATAGTCTTGTTAGTTCATATACATTTTGCAGGTTCATAACAAAAATTTTTCATTCGAAAAGGTTTTGGAATTTTAAATTGTAGAGAAGGCAGAAGAATATTGTGGATCATATAAAGAATGGTTGGATTAGCAATAGTAATTGTTTCATTCAATTGTTAAGTTTAATATTCACTTTTCCTCTTAATATAGTTCACATAGACACAGGTTTATTGAGATACTGATATACTGAAATATATTAATATTCTTGCATATCCTTTCTTTAATGTTCTACTTTTGGTTTGTATTAAATAACATATGACTGAGAATAAGATATTTAAAACTACAAACAGGCCCAAACCACTGTGGCAACTGGTGATGTTCAGCTGAATCCTAAACCAGCCATGCAACTGAATCATGGACCAGTGATTTGATCTTCATTCACCATTCTCTGCCTTTGTTTCATCATACAGAGCATCTCAAGTTCCATGTGATGGAGACACATGTTTTAAAATCATTTTTAAAAAGAAGAAAGATTTATCTTTTCATCTTTAAAATGTGAGCCTCCAGGACACATTTCTGAACTCCTCAGAGCTTGAGAACTTCAGATTGGAGAAGTATGGGTAAATTCATCAGTGTTTTACCTGTAAATTATTAGTATCATAGCTTTTTCCCAGAGAAGAAGCTCTTTGGTCTATTTATTACTGCTATTCGTTTATTCTTTGCTCATTTTCCCTGATATCAAAGATAAGGGCAACATCAAAATAATCCATACTGGACATAACACATGGGGAGAAAGCACAGAGTCTGAGCTCTGAGCAGAGGCTGACCACAAATGGCCTCCAGAAAATGGCCTGGCTCAAAAGAAGAATTCAGAAATCCTAAGAATGCAGGACAAACCAATGAGACAGGTTTGGAATAATCCAGTTCACACATTTGCCCCCAGTTTCCGCTAGAGTGGGTTTGGTTGTAAATAAATGAAAACCCAAATAATCAACACTGTTTTCTCACAGAATAGAAAATCTGCAAGTGGGTGGTTCCTGGTGCCAATTAAACTGCCCACTGATGTCACCTAGGACTGGGCTCCCATGTTTCCTCTTGCTGTCCTCAGTGTGGGGGCATCTTGTCCTTTGGCCACTAGGGTGTAGACAAGGAACAAGCCAGCCAGCCACTTCCTGCTGGTCCTGAACACAACCCGTCTCAGTATTTCTATGCTTTAGGAAGTCAGTCTTTTCCTCCCTGATGAAAATTGACTCCCATCCTTTCTTCTTGAGTCTTGTTCTTGTTTACTCCTCTCTTCAGCAACCATGGATGGATATGTACATCGAAAATGAAATCTCTCAGCAATATTAATTTTAGAATTTCTGGATGTTCTTGTTAATGCAAATAAGATATGAAACAGACTTTACGTGGTGTAACTATTGGAGAAAAACATAAAAATGCATTTACTAACAAACTAACATACTTAAAAAAACCCAACTGAAAATTTTAAACATCAATGAGATAAGCCAGACAGAATAAGAAATAAAAATGCATAAGTCAAGACACACAAATGCACACACAAAATCTTTACCACCCTAACAAATATACTGAAAAGGAGATTCCTTTGAAAATAGAATCATAAAAACATAAAATATTTGAGATTAATTTGTCAGGAAATGCAGGGACCTATGTGAAGATACATTTTGGAAAGAATTACAGGTAAACTTACGTAAATTAAAATGCTTATCATGTTCCAGGACAACAAAGCCAATGTTCTCCCAAATTCATCCCTAGATACAATAAAAGAACAAATAGGATTACAATGGAGCCTTTTGGGGAGGCTTTGCACTTGAACTTTGGTTTGTACTTCTCTCCTCCTCACAAAATGTGAGGGAAGGAAGTGATTGATATCCTTCCTGAGTACAAATTGGATTCAAACTCATCTGAAAGAGAAATGCCTGCAGAAATTAGTAGTCCAAAAGTATTCTTTGCTTTTGCCAATAAATTTAGTCTTCAGAGTCATCAATAGCATACAGTTGTAATCGCAGAACTCTGGCGCCAGAGGGTGGTGGTAGAGGGAACCATTCTGTGGTTCAGCAAGTTAGCATGATTTTTTTTTGGTTTTTTTGAGACAGAGTCTCACTGTATTGCAAGAGCTAGAGTGCCATGGCATCATCCTAGCTCACAGCAACCTCAAACTTCTGGGCGCAAGCAATCCTTCTGCCTCAGCCTCCCGAGTAGCTGGGACTACAGGCATGCGCCACCATGCCCGGCTAATTTTTTCTATCCAACTAATTTCTTTCTATTTTTAGTAGAGACGGGGGGGTCTCACTCTTGCTCAGGCTGGTC
>CAUYSK010070758.1:0-18041 GCA_963575035.1 Avahi laniger
TGATACAGTCTTCTGTGTGTTGTTTATTTTTATACTTAAAAAAAAATGCCAGATACAGCATTTCAAATAAGAATCATCCTAAAATTAAAAGATATATCATCACTTTGGAACTATTTATTGTTCAGAGGTTTCATGGCACTATCTAATGTGATGGTCTTCTGACTTGGTAACATTCAATTCATGAAAATTAAGTACCAAAAACAGGGATTTTTTATGTTAAAAATATCAGTTTCACCTTTGACTTTGGAATGTCTTAGTGGTTGGCAGTAGTAGATATTAAGATAAAATGGGAATGGTTCAAAGCTCTTCCTTTTCTCCCATCTGCTCTAGGTGACTAAAACATTCCCATAAATCACTGGTACCCTTTTGAACTGACCTTCGGGTTCATGAGATGTAAATATTGATGGCCTTGACATTCTTTGGTATGTGCACAGTTCAGGAGCTACGATGTCTCCAGATAACTGAAAGCAGGTGGGCGAGGGGGTAGGCAGCGGTGGATTCTCACTGTAATTGGCCCCGTAATTCGGAGGGCCTTTGCCGTAATCCTTTTCTGTGCTTTGTGCGGGGAGAGTGTCTCATAGGCAGAGGAATCTACAAGTTCAGGTCCTCTAGACTTTCTATGGTCAAATCTCGCTGGATTGGACCTGAGTTAATCTGGCATTATAAGGTGTTTTCTAGGGCAGACAGTAAGACAGTGAGTCCCTCCAGCCCCTCATTTGAAATTTAAGGACTCCAGTACCACTGCCAGGGTAATACTGTGTAGTGGCTAAGCGCTTGAGAGCAGAGTTCCCAGGTTTGAATTGCTACCGCTCACTAGCAATGTGACTTTAGGCAGATTATGTCAACTCTGTCAGCCTCTATTTCCTCAGCCATATAATGGGGATAATAATAATATTTACCTTTTCTTTCCTCTTTAAAAAAAAATATTAAATAGCTATCCAAATGTGATTAGCACTTTAGTAAATATTTCTTAAATGTTATTTATTAACAAACTTTTGGATATCCTGTGCCCATAGAGCCTAACTCGCAAAACTGGTAAGACCTACAGCTTAAGAAATTCTTCTATTTGGAGTGTATACTCACATGAAAATCATATATTAGAAAAGATGAGAATATAGCACTCGTTTTGCAAAATCATTTAGCAAGTTTTATTTTGCTGCTGGCTTTAAAGAAATTTTTCTGGTTTTATGTAATGTGTGTATTAGAAATGAGAATATTAGAATACTTACTTCATTGTATTGTCAAGCATTATTGGGAGCCCTAATTTATTATATCCATTGTGCTGCAGTTTTAGTTGCAGAACTACCCTCTGTAGGGATTATTATAGCACTCGAGGGGATGGAATTACAGCGCTGTGTTTTGGGTACTTTTTTCACTAAGAAGTATGGGCACCATGAGATGGTACTTACCCATCTGTCTGTTGAAGCATTTGTATGTATATTACCTGGGCACTTAGGCGCACCACCAAGAAAGGGGATTTAAAATGGAAGGGAAAGAGACAAAACTGAAAATAAAATAACATGATGGAAAAAACAGAAGCCTCTTTGCAAAGAATACCTAAACTATTCTTAAAAGCAGACTTAATAGCCAGCAGCAAAACTATTCACTTTTGTCTTTAAGAAACAAAACCCAATCCACAAAGTTGAAACTAAAGTGTGAATCTGGAAATTTTCCAAGGAAGTCGAGCTGCTCATGCTTCTAGGCCTCAAATTCAAGGGGAAAAAATCCATTTTGTAATACAGAGTACTTCTTACATTGATTGTGAGCTGTCAATGTTTGATGGGTAGATCCTGAACCATTAACTGATTAAATTCTTCAGTGCTATGCGGTCATACTAGTGGCCTCTGCTGTTCTGAGCTTCTAAATTTGTGTATTGACACAAGGGAATTCACTAAATGAACAACAGAGAGTGGAGTGGAACATTTTGGCGTCAGCTTGAAATTTCCTAAAGAGAAACAGTGGAAAGATGTTGAATTCAATTGAAATATTATTTATTGATTGACTTTGCTGTACAGCACCTAATAAATTGTCCAATCCCTTAAAAACACCCCATCTGCCTAATTCTCCTTTGCTTGTCATGGCGGATACAAAAGTACTCTGCATTGGTGGAGAAGGACGATTTCAGGTCTTTTCAGTCTTTTTCACACCAGTGGGCCCTCCTCCAGCCGTTCTCCTTTGTGCTTGGGGGCACTCACACTTTTCAGTTTTACTTGGGGATGAGAGGTGTTTTTCTCCCATAGTCCCCACATTCCGTTGTCGTGATAATTTTTACCTAGGCGGCCCTCCTGCCCCCTTACACATGTGCTTCTGTGGAGCTTTTACACCCATATGCTAAGAGGGGGGTCTGGCCTCCTAGAATTCCGTGTTGAGCTGCACATCTGGAAGCCTATAGGCTATCGACCTTGTGCAAATTTGGGTGATGGGGTAGCTGTAGAGATCAACTTCATTTTACAGATGCAGAAAGTGAGGCCTGGAGAGGTGAAGAAATTTACATCATTCAGCCAGGAAATGTCAGGACATCAATGTCATTTCAGCTTTTCCACTAAGGCATGAAGTAGCCAGTAGTGTGCCAGGCCGTGTCTTGGTTAAGGGATTGCAGAGTAAGAAGATAGAATAAGAAATCAGGGCCGGGTGCGGTGGCTCACGCCTGTAATCCTAGCACTCTGGGAGGCCGAGGCGGGCGGATTGTTTGAGCTCAGGAGTTCAAAACCAGCCTGAGCAAGAGCGAGACCCTGTCTCTACTAAAAACAGAAAGAAATTAATCGGACAACTAAAAATATATAGAAAAAATTAGCCAGGCATGGTGGCACATGCCTATAGTCCTAGCTACTTGGGAGGCTGAAGCAGGAGGATCGCTTGAGCCCAGGAGTGTGAGGTTGCTGTGAGCTAGGCTGACGCCACGGCACTCACTCTAGCCAGGGCAACAGAGTGAGACTCTGTCTCAAAAAAAAAAAAAAAAGAAATCAGGGTTTGGGACAGGGTTTGTTTGAAGTTGTATTAGAGGGATATCCTTTGGTCAGGAAGCATGAGTATTCTTTCTCCGACATAAGAGAAAAGGAAGAGATTAAAAGTGTGACGAAGATATTTTTTAGTAGCTGTTTACTTTCTATTGAAACCGTGGAACAGTGAATATTTATTCCTCATCAGGTAATTTAGGGTAATGGACTAATGGATGATTTCTGGTTTTCCCTTCTTGCCTCTTTTGGTCTGTGCTGTCTTTTGTTTTGCTAAAAATGAGCTAAAAGAGAAAGCAAGTGAATTGCTTTCCACATCTGATAACTTCTGAAATCTCAAGTGAAACCTCTGGCTCGTATCCCAGGGTGAGGTCACACGGTCTGATGTTAGTTGGATTGATGTTGATGTGTCAACCAAAATGCAAAGCACGCTGCCATGATTCCTTTACAGCCATTTGTCAGGTTGGTGGCAGTGGCTCTTGGATCAGTTGTATACTTTATATTATGATTCAGAAGCATAGGTCATGCTTGGGGGTGCGTGTGTGACTTTTCTTTTTCAATGGATAGTTTTACATTCATGTGGAAAACATGACTTTTAGTTGTAACTAGTCTTATGGTTTTGGCCTTATCTGTGCCCACTTATACTCTTGAATTTAGACCTGTCTGAAAGTGTCTGTAGGTCTGGTGTTTTGGTTTCCAGGAGTTTGTTTTCATGTTTGAAGTGCCTCTGGGAAAGGCCTCATTCTGCAGGAAGACATAGCAGAATTGGACAAGAGATATCCAAAGCACAAGCAGCCATTGCTTATGCCTTAGACAAACAAAAAGTATATGTTAAGTATATAAATATGGGAATAATGTTCATAATATTAATAGCAAGTAACATTTATTAAGTGCTTATTGTATGCTCTGTACCATTCTAAGTGCTCTGCAAATCTTCACAGCAACCCTATGGAGTTTGTACTACTATTAACCCATTATACAGACCAGAAACTGAGGAACAAAGAAGTGAATAGAGGCATGTACAGTCTCAAAGAGCTTACTATAGAGTTAGAAAATTAATACTTCATTCATGCAAGAAGCCGAATGCCTATTAGTGACTTGAATTTATTAAAGTTTATGTACTTTTTAGTGCTCACACAAAGGAGTTCATGATAGAATTGAGGAATGTTTATGTAAACTGGACTTCTGAATGTGTTTATAGAGAGGAGGAAGATTCCAAGGCAAGCATGCCCACAATCTCTTGTACTGCCTTCCAATTGAACTACTCCTGGAATCATGTTGGAAATTTAGGGAGATTGGGCTGTGTTAAAAGTGAAAACAAAATCTCAGGAGAACTGATGGAGCAAAATCTGTGTGCCACATTGAGTATGTTAAGGGACATCAGTAACTACATCAGGGATGGGGTTGGCAGCAACAGAGAAGTTCGCAGCAACAGAGAGGTCGGCTTGACCAACCATAGGAAGTGACATTGTTGGTGTCTCAGCAGCCAAATTGATATCTTTGGCATTAGCACTTACGACACTTGTTCACATAGGTAGATGCCAGTGGATGGGACCGAGCAGAGAGGAGGAAAGTGGCAGTTACCATGTGATAGCCAAGAAGCAGTGTTCATGAGCGTATCGGTCGTCTCCTGGGGACTCCATGCCATTTGCTTATGGTGGTGGGGGTGCAGGGGTGAGAGGGAAGAGTATTGACAATTATGGAGGCAGGAAATCGCTAATAACATAATTTTCTACTTAGTTTAGTAAGTTGTTTCGGGGACATGAATTCCATGCGGTGTCATTTAGTAGATGTGTGTTCTGGGCACACTCCGATACCTCAGCTCCTCTAGTAATAGAATTTACCTCATTGGGATCTTTTCAGATTTAAATAGGTTAATATAAATAAACAGCTGATAGTGGTGCCTGTAGCCATTATCTTAAGTGCTAACTCTGATGATGGGGATGAAGAAGTAATAGCAATTGGAGATTTAAATTAAACAATTTCAGGCATAAACTACTCTGCTGGAATCCAGGGGGAGATTTTTTTCCCTCAAGGAGATTTATATCTTGTTGGGGACATAAGGTATACAGAATTCCAAAAGTGATTAATTCTTAGTATCCAATTCCTACCTATCCTACCTGTCCATTCCAGGACTACCTTTTACTAGCTCTTCTTTTGCATCCTAGTTCTCACTAGCCATGCCAGACAGCCCCAGAGACCCACATTATGTTCTGTTATGTCTTTACGCATTCACACCAGCCGTTCCCATCAGTCCAGAATTCCTTTCTCCTTTGATCTGCCTGTCGAAGTGGGTGTCCCCTCTGCAAAGTCGTTCCTGCTCCCTGCCCCGACCCCCAGTTAGTTCAGCTTCCACTGCATCGCCCTGGTGCCTTCTACATGCCTTTCTGGAAATTGCTTTTCCTGTGTATTCTTCCATCAGATTGTGAACTCCCTAGGAGAAATTTATATAAATTTTCATATTTCAGATTCTATATAGTTTGGATTATTGAATGAGTGAATGAGTATTTTTCTAACTCTACTGTAAGGTCAGATTAATTTTTCTGAGCCTTTATTTCTTTCTCTGTAAAATGGGTTACTTATGAACAGAAAGAACTGTGGTTAGCACACAGTAATGACTCACTGAGCGTTGGTTATTGTCATGAACATAACTTTGAGATATATGCATTGAATTCAGACTTACTGTTTTAATTATATTCAGGTAAAATAAATATTTTATTCTTCCTGAACTCCTAACCCCTCCTTATTTATGAAAGGACTTTTTCTCCATTACTCTCAGACACACTTCCCATTTACCTCCCACTAAAAAGCAAATGAGGCTAATCTTCATGGCTTTATATTGATTCCATCTAGTGCATGGAAAATATGCTAATCACCTTTGCTAAGTGCTTTTTGGCCAAAGGTGTAAAAGCTTGATTGCAGTTGGGGGGGGCAATTGAAATTTTTGTCTTAAAATTTCTGATTATGGAATTTGCATTTTGAAAGGCAGTAGTATCTCAAGTTTAACAATAAGTTGTTTGCAGTGGACTGAGCATAAATTTTTCATGGCCCATTGGGTGAAAGAACTACAGCAAGACATAGATTTCTGTGACATAGTATTATGTTTAGTTTTGTTACATTCAATTTAATTTCTGTAAAAATAGTGCAAATCCCTTTTTCCCCCTATATCAGTGGCATGTTTATTTTTGTGCATATTTAAAGCTATTCATTTTCAAAAAGCAAAGACAGTTTTAAAGAATGGTACTTAAGGCTGTCAGCCTGCCTCAGTTTCTTCGTCAATGAGTATAACCCAGGCCACCTGCATACTTCCCTGGAGTGTTTGGATGAATGACTCTGAGCTTGTAAAGTACTTTGAATTTCTGGGATGAAAGGGTCCCTGTAAGTACAGGTCTTACGAAGGTATTATATGTGGGCTTTTAAAACTGCCGCACAGCCTGTTTTGCAAGAACGCTAATGCACTTCTGGGTTTAGAGCTGTAAAAAGATGTACATTCAGAAGCCTCAGGCTTCATCTTGTGAGGTTCCTGAGGCATGTGCCGCTGCTTGCTTTCCCCTCGCACAGATCCTCGCTGCGCTGCAGGCGTCCGCAAGCGTGCACTTGCAGAGCGCCCATGCCGACGGGATCGCCCACGCTCGGCCGCCCTGGTAGCCAGGAGAAAGCACAGGGTGCTGGGACAGAGGACGGGCTGTGTGCTGCTGGCCCTTTGGGAACCTGCCGGCCTGCCGTCCTCCTGAGGCGAGGGAGCACACACGAAAGCTGAGCGAGGGGCATGCCCCAGGTTCTGACGCTTAGATTGTGAAGAACCAGACTGGGGTTCTGGCTCTTCCAGTGGCGGGTCCTGTGCCCGCAGGCAAGTCGGTTAGCTGCCCTGAGCCTCAGTTTCTCTGATGGGCAGTCCCTGCCCCTAACCTTTGTGGTGCCCGGGGCTGGAATGTGAATGGAGTGCTACATACTCTATATCTAGATATTTAAAAGTTCTAAATCAAGCTAAAAATCTGTCAAATAAAATAAGTTGGGAAATTCCCCTACTCTGACAAATAATCCTCATAACTGTCTTGAAGGCCAGGTTTGAATTTTGAGTTTTCAGACTCTTAGCAGAGTTCCACGCCTGCGCAGGCGTTAGGGGCAGAAGCAGGGACGTAGCACTCAGGCTGTGCACGGCGGAGTCTGCAGGTCCCCTGGCTGCACACTCTGCCCCAAGGGCCTCAGGGTTGCACGCTGAGGACCAGGTCTCCCTTGGGAGAGTGCCTGGGAGGAAAAGTCTGCACAGGTCCTGGGAGTGAGCATGGGCTGTTTGGACGGGGAGCTTCAGAGTCCTAGTAGCTGACTCGTGATCCAGAAAAGGATTCTGGGCTTCTGGCGGGCATATGCCTTTGACCCATGAAATCCCTACCCTGTGGGAACGGGCATGCCAACGTAGGCGATACTCTCGCCTGGGACTCAGGATGGTGCTGTGTACCGGGTTGGAGCAAGCATTCCTTTCGAAATACACATGGTCTTGCTTTTGTGAAGTGTTACTATTGCATACATGAAAATAATTTTTTTCTAGCAGAGAAGCTTCAGTCTTCAGATCAGCCTTAATCAAATCCCCACGTTTAGCGACGGTGGGAGTGAGAGATGTTTTCTACTGGGTAGGAGGATCCATTTTTCTCCTTTTAGCTCCAGGACCTAGCAGAGTACTGCGTTATCACTTAGCATTTTATTCATTCTTTCAGCAACATGAATTTAATAAATATCTACTGGCTAACTCTTTCTTAAGCATTATCCTATGTAGGTAATATGTTGGTAATAGCAGTGAGCAAACAGACGCGCCTTCCTGTCTTGGAACTAACACTTTAGTAGGAGGAAACAAAATAAAGGATAAATACGTAAAATATATAGTTTCCTTGAAGATGGCTTCCTCTCTGTTCATTCATTTGCTCTGCAAATATAGATTTTGTACCCACGCCAAGGACTAGACTCTCTGCCTGCACCAGAGACATAGATATGAAGAGTGATGTCACAACCAAAGTGTGGCACTACTTGGTGTTCGTGTGAAGCACTGTTCACTGCAGGAAACACTCATGGTCTCTGAAACTGACTCTGTAATTCTTTCTTTTTTTCATTTCAATTCATCAAATATTTATTCATTCTCTGCTCTATTTAAGGCCTTGTCTTAGGCTTTATGAGAGGTTAAACAAGAATTTATGATCTGCAGGAGGTAGTACAGTCATCCATTGCTGAACGATGAGGATACACTGAGAGAAATGTGTTCATAGGTGATTTTGTCATTGTTCGAACATCGCAGTGTACTTGCACAAACCTAGTGGTGTAGTCTACTACACATCTAGGCTACATGGTAGAGCTTATTGCTCCTAAGCTAAAAACCTGTGCAGCGTGTTGCTGTACTGCATAATGGCAAGTATTTGTGTATCCAAACACAGAAAAGGTACAGTATAAAAGACAGAAAATGGTACCTGTGTAGGGTACTTACCGTGAATGGAGCTTACAGGCCTAGAAGTTGCTCTGGGTGCGTCAGTAAATGAGTGGTGAGTGAATGTGAGGGCCTATTAATAAGCACTGTGCGCTTAAGCTACACAAAATTTATAAAAAGATATTTTTCTTCAATAATAAATTAACTTTAGCTTACTGCAACTTTTTTACTTTATAAACATTTTAATTTTTTAAACTTTCGGCTCTTTTTGTAATAGTACTTAGCTTAAAACACACTTTGTCCAGCTGTATAAAAATATATTCTTTCTTGTCATCCTTATCTATACGCTTTTTTCTATTTAAATTTTTGGGCTTTTTTACTTTTAAAATTATTTTGTTAAAACCTAAAACACTAGCACTCACATTAGCCTAGGCCTGCACAGGGTCAGGATCAGCAAGACGTTACGAGGCGATAGGAATTTTCAGCGCGGTTATTACATTATGGGACCACGTGCACACGCAGCCCGTGGACCGGACGTTGCTATGTGGCGCATGGCTGTATATGCAAAAACTTGAGAGCAGTTCTTGGCATGGCCTAAGCGCTTGAATGTTACCTGTTTTTCCTGCTTATCTGCCTGGGTCCCTGTCCATGAAGCGAACCCTTTTCCTCTCCTTTCTCCGCTCTGTCTCCTTCAGTGGAGTAGGCAGCAGGCTTGCCTGAACCCAGGCACACAGTGGGTGTGTCCTCAAGGAATTCTTTTCCATGCCCTGGAATGCTGTCCTTGGGATTCAGCCCACTTCTCTCAATGGGGACTCATACATCAAAAGGGCCGTAGTATAATTATCTCAGCTACCGTGAAGCCGCTGAAAAACACTCACTGAATCTGGATGTAAATTTATTGTGAAATTTAACAAAGGAGAAGTCACCTCCTTGTTTCCCTTTCTTCTGTTTAACTCAAAGTGCATTTTAAAAGTTCTTCTTTTAGGATAAATATATGTTATTCGATTTACTGTTAAAGGGCCTATCCTTCCTGGTTTGGGATATGAAAATACCTTGCTAAAGCACGTGAGATGCCCTGGCTATTTATACCCTTTTGTGGGACAAGCATGCTCTCCTTTTTTGTTTTGATAACTAAAAATAAAAGAAAACATCTAGAAAGAAAAGTATAACAAATTGTGATGACCCATAATTTTGATAATTGGGGACTTCTCACCCATTTGATGAAAAAGGTCAGCCAGTCTTACAGTGTGTTTATTGTAATCTATTACCCACTATGGTTTATCCCTATAAATGTGGTTGTTCTGCTATATTTATTATAATCTTTATGCTGATGCAGATTAATTTTTACACATGAGCCACAAAAGGTGGTGAAATTTCTCTGTTAAAGAAGAAATTCAGGAGGTAGTTGTAGAGGACTGAGTAGAAAGACTGGTAAACCCCATTTTATGATTTTTAAAAAAATAAAAATCTGAATGTGGCTTTAAAAATACTTTTAAAGCAGAATATTTTGGCTCTGTTTCTAACTAGCTGTATGACCCTGGGCAAGTTACTTAACAGATTTGGCTATTCTGTATAAAAAGAATATGCTGGTTTTCTGATATCTAAGATTTCTTCCAGGTTTAAAGCTCAGTGATTAAGTAAAATAAAAAAAAACTAATCAATTGGAGCAACCCTGGCTATATCTTGTAATCACTCAAAAGCCTTTTAAATTTTTTCTTTTTTCATTTCTGAAATTTGTATGCCTGGATCCTGCCTATCAGAATTCTGATTTAGTCATTTGAAGGTTTGGCCTTGGGAAGTGTATTTTTTCATAAAAGTCCCCAGAGACACTTCTGATGCATAGTAGGAATTGAGAGTGACCAATTTGCTGTCACTGATTGTAAGATTGGGAGAGCGGTATGAGTTCCTGAGAATTTAGGAAAGCTCTGGAATTTTTCCAGAGAAAACCGTATATGTGTACAAATTTTGAAACTGTAACTTCAAGGTGTTCACGCACTCTTGTATTTAATAAATCTTGGGTTAAGAGTCCCTGATCTAAAAGTCCCTTCTAGGACTCTGTTTTCCTGAACTTCTACTCACCAAATACATCGTGTCAAATAGGATGGGACTGTGAGGACCACTGCCGGATCTGCTAGGAAATTCTCTTGAGAGCCATAGACACAGAATTTGAGCTGAAACTAAGAATTAATGGAAATGGGGGATTTTTTTTTTTTTTTGGGTTTGGCCTTATTTAGTGAGATTTGACCTTTCTGATAAGTTTCTTGACTTCTCTGGAATGCAAAGTTGAGGATACTAATATTTGCCACGAGGTAATATTTATTTAGTGATGTGAGAACCCAGGGCATTAGTTGACTGCAAGTGTGATTATTAACAGGACCCAGGAAAATGCTACCAGAAATAATGGCACCTTTGTTATCACAGTGATTTTTTCCCCCCAGTGGCACTGAAGGAAAAGTGATGTTTGTTATCAAATCAGGCCGGGAATTTACAAACGATAAGGAGTTAAAGAGGCTGCATTCTTTGTAGTATCTCACTCCTGTAGTCACAAGTATCTTTCTCCCATGGAAAGATAAAAACACTTGACCAAGGGCTGTAAATTTGCTCTGTCTTCTGTCACCAGGGTCTTAGGAAGTCTTGAACAGCCTTGACCTCCTCCTGTTCTTCTTTCATTGAAAGGATGCTTATGCGGACAGAGGAAAAACAGCAAATACATCAGCACAATTTCCCAAGAAAAGATTGTTCTGTGCCCCTTGGGCAGGCAGAAAGGTATACTTTTTGTTTCTGTGGTGGTGATGGTGATTTCCCTCTCTCCCCACAACAACTCACAGAAGAGCTTTGTGCATAGAATTAAATGTTAATTGGTTTGGCCAAGAGTAAGCATGAAGAACAAACACCCCTAATCCCCCAACTTTTCAATGTTTTCTAATCAGATCTCCCTGTTTGCCGTTGATTATACTTGCCTTGCCTGCTACTCAGTGTTTTGGCAGGGGGATAGTCATCACTGGCCTCCGTTTTCATCACCTGGTAGGAAAAGAGACTCTGATGGTGGGAATGAAGTGGGTAAAAGGAAGTTAACTTTTTAAATTTTGAAAATGCTTTGGTGATGTTTTATGGCATCCCCCGAGCTATAGAATACTTGGCAGACCAGAAATTTCTGTGCATATACAGAGACTAGTTTTTTGAAATGGCTGAATTGGATGCACACATTACTATCTCACTATCCATAGCAGAAAGCGTTGTTTCTGTAGATCGTTAGCAAGTTTGTAGATTGGTCTGGAGGGGGGTAGAGTAGGTAGAGTGGTCCTGTTTGTCTCCAGTCCCAAGCTTCCTGTTGTACCAGAGTTGACCTGAAACTAGCAGCCGATATGACATCATCTTGGGTGTTGCTGGCACATTTTTTCTTTTCTCGGTAGATCTGTACTAAATTATTTTTTCTTTTCAAGGCAGAAAACAGAGAATTTTGGCTTGCATTGCATACCCTATAGGTATGTCTGGCTGTTTCTGACGCGTGAGGTATTGCCCTCCTGTTTCCCTCCTTCCAAGGAAGTGTCTGTTGACACAATGTGCTTTTCAATCATCTTTATTACAGAGCAGTCTGAGAAACCTTCAGGGCAAGTCAGGAAAGCCCCCTCATCCAAAGCAACTTCTCTGCCCCTGAAAGACAGGCCGAACCAGATACCAGCAGTTCATATTTCTGTGTTCGTAGAGATTTCCTTAGTGATAACGAAAGACTTCACAGAAGAGTAAAACATTTTATTTAGAAGTGTATGTTAGATGAAATGAGCAGAAGTCGCCACGTGTCTCATTTTCCCTCCGAGTGCATCAGTCTTGACATGCCAGTGGTGTAGTGCAGGACCTCTTTGCTTAATGCAGAAACGAAGAGGGAAAGATCAGGTCAGCTTCAGGTATTGGGGCTCCCAGGCTCTTGGGTTTTTTTTTTTTTCCATTTCTTTTCCCCTCAGGAGCTTTCATAGCACTTTGCCATCAAAGGTTTCTCCTAAGAAGACTACTAACAAGTGCAATTTCAGATGCTTAGTAGCATTGGTTTTTCTGGAGCGTGGTCAGGTACCTATCATAGCTTATGTTGGCTTGTTGAGCAGCTAAAACTTGGCAGAGTTCTCCTGCGCTTTCCCCCTCCCCACGTCAGTCCTTCCACCAGGAGTTTCACACACTTAAGGAAAGCTGATTGCACTTGGATGTCCACATGCAATCACAAGCGAGGAAGCTATTTACCTGGATCTTGTAATTTCCGCCTCCTCTAGTTCTGACTCTTCTGTTGCTTTCTCACAGATATCAAAACCCAGTATAATTTGTTCATACCGTATTAATTTCTTAATTAATTGACTGTTTTATCTTTGTACCATCTACTCCAAGAAGAGCTAAGAACCTGTTTGTGGCATACAGATACAGTCACAAAAAAGCACAGAGGAAGGAAAAGGATGTGAGTGGGAAATAGAGGAGAAACGTGCTCAGGGTTTTGATGAGAACTTCAGCGGAGAAGTGCCTGCTGTCCTTGGGTTCTGTTTCATCCGTTGTTGGAATCGGACCCAGGCTGGAGTGGACAGGAGGCAGGCCCGTTTCTCGTTTCTCATTCCAGAAGTGGAGTCAAATGTTGATGGTAGAATGTTGCATAATTGTTGGTTTTTGCGATGATCACTTTAGAACAGTGGTGTGCAAACTTTTTGAAACAAAGGAAAACTTTAGGTGTAGTTAAACTTTAAGTCAGTTTCTGATCAGTGCTTCTTGCTAAGGAAGCATTTCTTATAATATGAGAAGCATGATAAGAATCTATTTTCCATGTTTGATCTCCTCTACCCCCAGGGACTTCAACACTCCTAAACTTTACCTCCAGTCTCTCTGCTCTCCTAAAATCTACCTCTCTGTTTCCCTGATGCAGTACTGCTTTAAGTGTCCATCTAGCTGTCTAGGAGCTGCACCACCTTAACCGTGAACATGTTCAAAGCTAGTCTGTTTTCTTCTTTACCCAACTTTTTTCTCTTGTCTTCTCTCCTTTTAGACTGTCATCCAAGTGGGAAGACGGGACCCACCTTCCTCCTCACAGCCAAATGGATCACCAAATCTTTTCCATTTTATCTGCTAAATATCCCTAGAATCTGTCCTTCCCTCTCTATTTCTGTGACTATTGTTTTCATTCAGTCCCTTTTCGTTTCTTGACAACAGCAATAGATGCTGCCTGTCTCCGGAATTAGGATTCTTGAGGAAATTTCTGATCACTTCTTTCCCCTACCTCAAAGCCTCCAGGATGTCTAAAACCCTTCCCAAGCCGGTTTTTCTAAGTCCGTCTCCCATCTTACCCCTCCTCACCCTGTGGTTTAGGTGCCCTAGTTCTAGTGTGATTAGGAAATCATGTTCTTTCCTCCTCTGTGAATGGATTCCTCCTTCTCTTGTCTCCTCCTCCTGTTCCTTTTTCCTGGAGACTGTCCTATCCACCCAAAAGTCTTCTCTGGGAAGCCTCTGTCAATATACCTTTGTATGTGGCCCCTTTGTTATAGCAAATATCGCATTAAATTGTAATTGTTGTTTATATGTCTGTCTCCCCCACTGAACCGGGTATTTCTCAAGAGCAATGACTGTGTAATGTCTGGCACCCAGTAGACAGTCAATAAATATTTGTTGAGTGACTGTCAGTTAAGGATGGAGGCTACGGGTGTTATGTGTTTTTTTCTTTTTTTTTGTGGATCATGGTGAAAATACATTCTTTATGTCTATTGGTAATGCTCACACTATTTAGTTTTTGGTATATTTTTATTTTGCCTTTACAATAACTACATTGTTACCTATTGGAGATGAGAATGGAATTTGAAGTTAGAAAATGTAGACACACTGGCATAATACACACTTCAAATATTAAAATGTACATAACCAACTCTTCCTTCTTTTGACACATTTAATGGACTATTTCATCCCTGACCTATGCCCTTATTAAGTCAAACCTTATTTCCTCTAGATTAGAAAGTCTCCTGTCTGTCTCAAGTGTCCAGTAGTCATTCACATTTCAGAAACCAAGAGTCTTTCAATGATAGAATGTCTAGAGTTATCTAAGGGTAAGAGGAAGTTAGACAAACTGGGTCAGATCAAGGCGTTCGAATCTCAGCATTGATTTAATTATGTTTTCCAGCGCTGACTCCTTAAGTGAATGTTGCTATTAATAACAAACTGCAAGATGATTAACAGAAAAACAGGAGAAAGGAGCCCTATTAAAAAATAGTCATTTTTAAGTAACTTATGAGAACTAGTCAAGAAGTAGTCGTTTATTTAGCATGAGGTTGCAGTTCTAGAATACGGATCGGATAGTTCTTCAATGCTCCACACCAATATTGACAGGATTACAGTGAGCACAGACTTGCTCTAGCTTGTGATTTCCAAATAACTTGAGTAATTCCAGAAACTTAACTGTCTCCTTTTTAGTATACAGTGGACTTAATTACATATAATTGTCAAAATTTCAAATGTTACAATAATACATGTAGGTGAAACTAGTTTCAAAGTTTACATATTGATTTTCCATTTCCAAATATTTGGAGATTTTCCTATTATTGATTTCTGGTTTAGTTGGATTATAGTCTGAGAACATACATTGTATGACTGCAGTCTTTCAAAATTAGTTGAGATTTTTTTGTCTTTTTCTTTTTTTTTTATTGACTCAAGTTATGGTCTGTCTTGCTGAATGGTCCATTTACTCTTAAAAAGAATGTGTATTTTGCTGGTTTGGTGGAATGTTCAACTACATTCGATTGGTTAATATGATGTTTCAATTCTTTGCTATCCTTATTGATTTTTCTCTGTTAGTTCTATTTATTACTGAGAATAGAGTGTTAAAGTCTCCAAGTATAATTACAGGTTTATCTATTTCTTCTTTTATTTTTAAAATCAATTTTGTTTGGTGTACTTCAAGCTCTGTTGTTAGGCACATGTACATATATGACTGTTGTATCTTCTTATTGACTATTGGCTGTCAGTCACTTCTTTTATCATTATGTGGTATCTCTTTTTAACCTGGTAATTTTCTTTGTTCTGAAGTCCACTTTGTCTGATGTTAACATAGCCACTTACTCCGGTTTTCTATTTTACTCTTTAAAAATAAAAATAATATTTATTTTAAGATAATTGTAGATTTACCCTCTGTTGAAGTAACACAGAGAGATCCTGTGAATTCTTTACCTTTCCCCTGATGGTAACATCTTACAAAATAGAGTACAATAAAGTACAATATCACAGTCAGGAAATTGACATTGATACAGTTTACTGATCTTACTCAGATTTCCCTAGTTTTACATGTTTCCTTGTGCGTGTGTGTGTGTGTGTGTGTGTGTGTGTGTATGTGTTTAGTTAAATGTGACTTTATCACATATGTAGGTTTGTGTATCTAACACTGCAGTCAAGGTATAGCACAGTTTTGTTTCCACAAGAATATCTCGTGTTGCACTTTTATAACCACAGCTATCTCCCCTTACCATAATCCCTGACCCCTGGCAACCACTAATCTGCTCTTTATTTCTATATTTTGTCATTTCAAGAATGTTATATAAATGGAGTCATAAAGCATGTAACTTTTTGAGATTAACTTTTTCCCCATTCAATATAATTCCCAGGAGATTCCTCTATATATCAATTACGATTGTATATATCAATTGTTTTTTTTAGTTTTATTGCTGAGTAGTATCGCAATGTTTAGTTTTTAAGAAATTCTGAACTGTTTTCAGAGTTGCTGCATCATTTTATATTCCACCAGCAGTGTATGAGTGATCTGGTTCCTTTCAGTTTTGCCAGAATTTGGTTTTTGTCACTGTGTTTTATTTTAACCGTTCTGATAGGTGTGTTATAATAGCTCATTTGGTTTGAGTTTGCATTTCTCTGATGACTAATGATGTTGAAGATCTTTGCATGTACTTATTTTCCATTTGCATATGCTCTTCAGTGAAATGTTTGTTCATGTCTTTTGCCTATTTTCTAATTTGTTTGCTAGCTTTCTTTTAATTTTGGTTTGCATTATATCTTTTTTTATTTTTTACTTTTAACTTTATTATATAAATATATTTGAATTGAGTTTCTTATAGATAGCATATATTTAAGTCATGTTATTTTAGTCCAATCTGACAATCTCTCACTTTTATTAAATAATTGCTGTATTAGACCATGTACATTTAATATAATTATTGATACATTTGCATTTAGATCCACCATTCCATTATTTCTTTTTTTGTTTGTTTCATTTTTTTGTTCTCTTTTGCTTTTCCTGCCATATTTTAGGTTATTTGAACATTTTTAGTGTGCCATATTAATTTATTGTGATTTTGACAATATATTTTTGTCTAGCTTTTTAAATAGTTGCTCCATGGATTTTAAAACACACATTTCACTTTTTAACATCTATTTATAGTTAATATATAATTACTTCCTTTTGGATATAGAATCCTTATCATCTTATATGTCCCTTAACACTGTGGTCCCCAACCCTGGGCTGTGGACCAGTACCACCTTCCCTCCTCACCCCACCCTCCATGGAAAAATTGTCTTCCATGAAACCAATCCCTGGTGCCAAAAAGGTTGGGGACTGCTGCCTTAACACTTTCTCCTTTATGTTATTGTTGTCTTATATAAAACATCTGCATGCATTGAAAATCCCATCAGATACTTTTTGCTTTTGACCATCAAACACATTTTAAAGAGCTAAAGAGGAGAAGAATATTCTATTAACTATATTTATCCAGATATTTACCATTTCTCTCATTCTTATTTATTCCTGTTATTCATGTTTCCTTCTAGTATCATTTTTTCTTTCAGAAGAACTTCCTTTGGTAATTCTTTTAGAGCAGATTTGATGACTATATATTTTGAAAGTTTCCCTTCATCCAAGAATGACTTTATTTCACCTTTATTTCTGATAGATGTTTTCACTAGATGTACAATCTGGGATGCCAGTTTTTTACTTTAAAAATTTTGTGTTACTTTCTTCTGGTCTTGATGGTTTGTATAAGAGATCCACAATCATTTTAGTCATTGTTTCCCTATATGTAATATATCATTTTACTCCGGCTGCTTTGAAGATTATTTCTTTGTTTTTAATTTTTTAAAAAAAAATTCTGGTAAAATATACATAACAAAATTTACCATTTTAACCATTTTAGAGTGTGTAATTTAGTGGCATTAATTACATTCACAGTGTTGTACAACCATCAACCTTCTCCACTTCCAGAATTTTTTCATCACCCTAAATAGAATGTTCTTAGTTTTTAGCAGTTTTTCTTAGCATGAATTGCTTTGGATTTACCCTGTTTACAGTTTGTTCAGATTCTTGAAATTGTAGGTTTATGTCTTTTGCCAAACGTGGTAAATTTTCCACTATTCTTCATATACAATTTTGTTTTTTTTTTTGAGACAGAGTCTCACTTTGCTGCCCTGGCTAGAGTGAGTGCCATGGCGTCAGCCTAGCTCACAGCAACCTCAAACTCCTGGGCTCAAGCAATCTTTCTGCCTCAGCCTCCCAAGTAGCTGGGACTACAGGCATGTGCCACCATGCCCGGCTAATTTTTTTTTTTTATATATATTTTTAGCTGTCCAATTAATTTCTTTTCTATTTTTGGTAGAGACGGGGTCTCTCTCTTGCTCAGGCTGGTCTCGAACTCCTGAGCTCAGAACGATCCGCCCGCCTC
>CAUYSK010070766.1:0-10418 GCA_963575035.1 Avahi laniger
CTGTAGTCCCAGCTACTTGGGAGGCTGAGGCAGGAGGATCGCTTGAGCCCAGGAGTCTGAGGTTGCTGTGAGCTAGGCTGACGCCACGGCACTCACTCTAGCCCGGGCAACAAAGTGAGACTCTGTCTCAAAAAAAAAAAAACAAACATTATCCATCTCAATTTACAGAGGAAAAAGTCCACTTTTGGGTACCACATTGGGCAGTCCATGTGCTACTGTCAAGAACTCGAGGGCCCTGAGGCGACTTCCCACAGCCAAGTGCCAATGCCATTGCCTTTGGCAAAGATCTCCAGGGGATACTGACCCGCCCTGCTGGATTTTCTAGGATATTACTGATTTCAAACATTTGGAACCAATGTGCCCCTTGTCACCAGCTCTTGTGCTGTCACTCTGGCCACCACCTTATCTCACTTCAGTTCCCACAGCAGCCTCATGACTCGTCTCCCGGGGCCGGCTCGCCTTCCTGCTGGCTGTTCTCCACACGGCAGCCCGGCGCCTGTCAACATGGAGGACACAGCTTTGCTCTTCCTGCCCCAGACCCTGCACTGGCTTCCCGTTCCTCCGCGAACGAACCAAGTCCCTGCGATGGCCCACCGGCCAAGCCTCCTCCCCTCTCCCTCCTGCCCACTCAGCTCCAGCCACAGTGGCCTCCCTCCTTGCTCCACACGCCACCCACGGTCCCGCGCTGCCCCCGGCCCCGGCTCACTCCCCGCCTTCGCGGGTCCTGACTCAGTCCTCGGCTTCTCATCTAGGCCTTCCCCGACGGCCGGCCCGATATAACATCTCAGACTGCTCTGCCCGCCACGCTGCCTGCTCTTTCCCTGCTTCATTTTTCTCTGCGGCGCTTATCTCCGCCTAACTTACTGCACACTTCACTCATCCGTCTTCTTTACTGTCTGTCTCTCCCCCTAAAAGAAAAGCTCCGGGAGAGCAGGGATTTTGTCTGTTTTGTTCATTGCTGTATCCTCAGTCCCTTGAAGAACGAGTGACCAGTTAAGCACTCACAAAGTATTTGTGACAGTCCTTTAATGTGAGTTAACTTAGTCTTATGGAAAAGTGACAATATCATTCTCATTTTTGTCATTTTACAGAGGACCAGTGAAGGCTCCTTCAAAGGTTCAGACTGGTCATCACACTTCTGCTTAAGCCCTGGCCCAGTGGCTGGAAGTGTCTGGAGACAAACCCTGGTTCTGAATCCCCAAATGAGTCCCAGCGGGCTGGGCCCTCTTTGACACTCCGCGCACATCGGCTAGGTGCCTGAACCGCAAATGTCAGAGCCTCCTCCTAAATGCAGGCAGATTTACTTTGCAGACGGTGAGGATGCATTTTAATTTGTTGATGTGAAATCTTAATTGAACTAAACTGCTAGAGGTAGTCTCTGTTCTCTGTCATAGTCTTAATTTAGTTGGCAAAACAAGATATCATCAGAGGAAAATCACAGGCAAAGACGCCATGCCCAGAGGGCTCGGGGAACACCCTTCTGCCTTTGGAGGTGGGCTGGCATGCAACTGGCACCAGCATGAACCCCATTCACACACCTTAGGATGCCAACTTGGCTTTCCAGGGACACTCAGGCAGCATCACAAGGGCTCAGACACATGGCCCACCCCCCACCAAAGCAGCCAGGCTCAACACGACTCTCTGTCGTGTATTCACTGTTCTATTTTTAGTGTTAAAGCAGGAAGAAGAGGAGGGATTTCTTACCTGAAGTTACAGAAGTGGAGGAGGCAGCTCCATCACTCACGTGCTGTGAGACCTTGAGCAGGATACTTCCCCTACCTGAGCCTCAGTTTCTCCATCTCTGCAACAAGGAGACTGGAATCCATGTCCCTAAAGGCTTCCATTGCCAACATATCACATATGATTCTTCCAGGACCCTCAGGCCTGTGTCAGTGTCCAGTCTGAGCTCCTAACTCTTATCCACCAGATGGCTGCTGAGCAATCTACCCAAGTTCTTGATCATGGCGTCTGCTCACACCATTGGCTTCACGTTCTCCTGCAGGGGTCAGGCTGTAGGCCTTTTACTAAAGTGCCCTTATCCCTGACTCACAGAGTCACAGGTTGCCATTGCCTTGCCCTGGAAGGGGGCCTTAGGAATCATTCTCTTGGTGACAGATGCCCATTCCACCCCTTTTCCGGACCTTTGCCCCAAGGGCCTTCTACACATGCTGCTGGTTCTACGACAGCAGCTTCTGTCTGCCAGGCTTGTCCCTGTCTGGAAAAGACCCTGCTGGGGTCTGGCTCCAAGCTCACTCTTGCTGCAGCGCCCCCAACAGGCAGGGGCAAGTCCCAGAAGTGGCTGGCAGGAATTGGACCCCCTGGGCAGTCCAGCCCAGACTCCTGCATTATCTTGTTCCAAGGAAAGCCTCTGCAAGGGAGTTCCCAGGGAAGTGACTCAGGCCTTGGTATCTCCCTCTGACGCACAGCTGTAGAAGAGCTGGGGGCAGCTTCCTTGACAGACAGATTGCTGAGCTGGCAGGTCCTTACCCTGCTGACTCATGGGCTGGAGCAGGAGGGCTGCAGGTCCCAGGTCCCAGTCACCTACATTTAGTCACAAGTTCTCACGCTGGGGACCAGGTACCAGGAGATTCAGGAAAGAGGCAATTCTGTGTAGAAGAAAGATCACAAGGCCAGGCGGTGGCTCACGCCTGTAATCCTAGCACTCTGGGAGGCCGAGGTGGGAGGACTGCTTGAGGTCAGGAGTTCAAGACTAGCTCTGAGTAAGAGTGAGAACCCATCTCTTCTAAAAATAGAAAAATTAGCCAGGTGCAGTGGCACGCCTGCAGTCCCAGCTACTTGAGAGGCTGAGGCAGGAGGATCACTTGAGGCCAGGAGTTGTAGGCTGCCGTGAGCTATGATGACGCGCCTGAGCGACAGAGTGAGACTGTTTCAATAAATAAATAAATAAATAAAGATCACAGCTTTGCAATAGAAACCACCTGTCAAGTCCCTTCTGTTCAGTGAGCCTATTTCTTCATCTGTTAGGTGAGGACAATGATACATGCTTCAGAGAGCCGTCATGAGAATGAGATGATATAATGCTTACGTAGTGCCCAGCACCGGGCCTGGTCCATGACCTGCACTCCCCACGTGGCAGCAGCTGATGCTATTCTTATTCTGCCTCTCCTTCTTCTTTTTTTAAAGAGATGGGGTCTTGCTAATGTTGCCAGGCTGGATTCAACATCCTGGGCTCAAGCGATCCTCCTGCCTCAGCCTTCCAAGAAGCTGGGATTACAGTACGTGCCTCTGTGCCTGGCCGATGTTATTGTTAAAGCCCTAGCACAGTGCCTGGCTAGGAACATGCTCAGTAAATGGAATTGTGATCATCCTCCACCAGAGGACACACAGAGCTGCAGAGTTCCTATCAATTCTTTGGAGATGGTGGCAACCTGCAGATCACACAGACACATCCTAGAGGCTCCCTTCTCCCTCCATCTCCTGTCTTGGTCTGCGTCCCTCTCAGTCTGGGAGGAGGCCAGCAGCAGGGAAACTGTGAGGGCATGTGGGGGGTAAATTGTGAGCTCCTCCTCCCTCTACCCTTGGTGGAAGCTGGAAATGGCCTTCTCCCAGCACAGGACGGAAGGTTTGAGGATGCTACACTAAAGTCAGCAGGGCTTCTCGCACAGAAAGGGCCTGAACTTATGAGCAGCCTTCTGTGGGATGGCGTCTTTGTAGAGACTGGGCTCAGCCTTTGATTAAGCTACACTCTTTCTATTGAAAGTGCCAGAAACCTCCCTCAAATTCTTTTTTTTTTTTTTTTTTTTTTTGAGACAGAATCTCACTTAGTTACCCTGCCTAGAGTGCAGTGGCATAAGCCTAGCTCACAGCAACCTCAAACTTCTGGGCTCGAGCAATCCTCCTGCCTCAGCCTCTCAAGTAGCTGGGACTACAGGTGTCTCCCACTATGCCCGGCTAATTGTTTATATTTTTAGTACAGACAGGGTCTCACTCTTGCTCAGGCTGGTCTCAAACTCTTGAGCTCAAGTGATCCTTCCCACCTCAGCCTCCCAGAGTGCTAGGATTACAGATGTGAGCCATGGTGGCTGGCCTTCCCTCAAATTCTTAAGTGAAAATGGAATGCGTTGACTCCCAGACCAGACTGGGAAGAATTCTAATCAAAGTGTCCAAGGAAGGAAGAGCTGCCAGAATCTAGGCCACAGAGACTGGAACCAGGGACTCAGCATGCAGGGAAATGCTCTCCTGTGAAGAAAACACAACCTGGCAGTGTGGGAGAAACTGGGCCACTGTATGTCGGGAGGTCAGGAAAGGTCAGTCATGATGGATGGCATGTTAGGCCTCAGATAATGGAATCTGTCTCTTTGACCTTCTGCCCTCCTTATACCTTCCTTTTTCTCCTAAAGGCAGGACTCTAACCTTTCCCAGCCTTTCTGTCTTGGAGCTGGCCATAAAGAAATTCTCTGGCTTACCTTGTCTGATTGCAAGGTATAAGACCCTCATTTCAGCATTTCAGAAGGGATCCTGCCCCATACCCTGGAGGAAGGAATGCTGCACAGGGAGACCAAGAAGAATCAACAGACAGGCCTTGCTGGGCTACCCTGCTCAGTCTATTATTAATAGTATTACAGCTAGATGGGAGGAATAAGTTCTAGTGTTCTGCAGCACTGTAGGATGAATATGATTAACAATAATATAGTGTATATTTTCGAAAAGCTAGAAGAGAAGATTTCGAATGTTCACAACACATAGAAATGATAAATGTTCAACATATGGATATGCTAATTACCCTGGTTTGATCATTATACATTGTATACGTGTATCAAAATATCACTCTGTATCCCATAAATATGTATAATTATTACGTGGCAACTAAAAATAAAAGAAAAAGAATTTAAAACAAAACAGCAAAGTTCTGTTCTGGTCATGTTACATTTGAGGTGCCTTCTAGATGTTGTGTTAGGTTCCCAGGGTTGCTGCAACAAATGACCACAAACTGCGTGGCTTAAAACAACAGAAATGTATTCTCTCACAGTTCTGGAGGCCAGAAGTATGAATTCAAGGTGTCATCAGGGTTGGTTCCTTCTGGGCACTCTGGGGGAGAATTTGTTCTATGCCTCTCTCCCAGTTTCTGGTGGCTGCTAGCAATCCTTGGCTCATAGACACATCGCTCCGATCTCTGCCGCCATCTTCACATGGTGTTCTCTATGTGGGTCACTGCCTCATGGCTTCTCCTCTTCTTATAAGGACACCAGTCACATTGGACTTAGGGCCCACTCTAATCCGGTATGACCTCATCTTAACTTGAGTATGTCTGCAAAGTTCCTATTTTCAAATAAGGTTATATTCATAGGTGTTCAGGGTTAGGACTTCAACGTATTTTTCTAGAGGACACAATTCAACTCATAACAGATATCAAAGGGTATGTCAAGCGGGCCGATAGGCGTACAAGGCTGAAATTCAGGAAAGAGGTCTAGTTTGGAAGTATTAATTCTGCTGTCATGGAAAAACAGTCATGAGACTAGACGTAGATAGAGAAGAGAATATTTAGTGGTTCGGCAAAGGAGGAGGAGCCAGCATAGGAGATTGAGAAGAAGTGGCCAGTGATGTAGAAAACCAGGAGAGTATGGTGGCCTGGAAGACAAGAGGAGATCATGTTTGCACGCTATTGAGCACATTCTAGAATAGCAGATGGACATCTGATGGGAGCAGGGCCACTCAATCCAATGTATAAAGAGGAAAGGCAGGTCATTTGAATACACGTACAAGTAGGTAAGTAGAACTGGTACCAGGGAATGAGAGAGAGCTGGTGCTAGGAGAATGAGGGAAAATAGTTGCTTCTATTTTCTCTGTGAGGCATGAGGCAAGGCCATCAGCTGAATGAAGGGGTGATGAAGGTGAAAGATGTTTGAAGAGATGGGGCAAAGGTATGAAAAAGAAGTT
The DNA here is from genome assembly GCA_963575035.1 of Avahi laniger. Lineage (NCBI taxonomy): Eukaryota > Metazoa > Chordata > Mammalia > Primates > Indriidae > Avahi > Avahi laniger. The sequence continues at coordinate 5,899 of CAUYSK010070766.1, forward strand.
CGGAAGAGTGGGAAAGTAAATGTGGTAGAGGAATGTTGGAGGGTTACCCAGCAGTGTGAGCGTCCTCTTGAGATATCCCATTCACACTTGGGACTCTTTCTAGACATCTCTCCTCTGGGGCTGCATCTCCTCTCAGGAAAGGGTTCTGATTGGCCCTGTTTAGGTCATATGCCTGTCTCTGGTCCAATCACTGTGTGCAGAGGCTGAGACATCGTGATTAGGTAGACGTGGGTGACAGCCTACTCCTGTAACCGGTGGGGTGGGGTTGTGATTGGCAGCTCCACCAGAACCACATGGAATGGTGGGAGGGGTAGTTCTCCAGAAACACCCAGAGATGTTAGACAAAAAGCAATTGATGGCCGGGCGTGGTGGCTCATGCCTGTAATCCTAGCACTCTGGGAGGCCGAGGCAGGAGGATGGTTTGAGCTCAGGAGTTCGAGACCAGCCTGAGCAAGACTGAGACCCCGTCTCTACTAAAAATACAAAGAAATTAGCTGAACAACTAAAAATATATAGAAAAAATTAGCCAAGCATGGTGTCCCAGCTACTTGGGAGGCTGAGGCAGGACGATCGCTTGAGCCCAGGAGTTTGAGGTTGCTGTGAGATAGGCTGATGCCACGGCACTCTAGCCCGGGCAACAGAGTGAGACTCTGCCTCAAAAAAAATTAAAAAAAAAAAAAAAGCAATTGATATTCATTCTCCCCTGTTGTTCTTCCAGGGCTGTCCCGAGGCCCAGTGAGACAGGGTCTGCGAAACTGCACTGTGGATTTCATAGCATTGCGTAAGGTGAGGGATTATTACAGTAGTGCTTGGTAAATGCTGGATTCATTTACGTATTTAGTCTCTCAGTAAACAGTTGCTGAGCCTCTAAGTGAGGCTCTGTGCTAGGTTTCTGAAGGGTAGGAGACAACTCATGAATCAGATGTGACCCGCCCCATCAAGAGGCTTGCACCTTAGTAAAGACGCATTAGTCAGCTTTTGCCAGGCTGTGCTGTGATAACAAACAACCCCCCAAATATTCACGGTTTATGGCAACAGAAGTTTATTTCTTGCTCATCAGCTTCAAGTTAGCTTCGACTGTGCTCCTAGTGTCTTCTTCATTCTAATACATGCCAGTCTGCTGGCAGAGAGTAAAGAGGGCACTGTGATGGCTCTTAAAGCTCCTGCTCTGATCACTTTCATTCTCATTTGATTGAGCAAAATGAGCCACACAGAAAACTGATAACCAAAGGATGATAAAGTATCTTCTTCCCACAGGGAGGTATTAATAATCACATGGCAATATGTGGCAATCAATAATACTTTTACAGAGAGAAGTGAATGAGTAGAAAAAATAATATAATCACCACAAAGGTGTAGAGTACATGAAAGCCCATGATACATTAGAAAGTGATCAGAGTCATATGATTCAGAGCATTAGGACTTTGAGAGGAGAGCAATATTTTCTAGTTGGGGTGATCAGAGAAGGCCTCTTGGAGGAAGTGGCATTTGGGCTGGGACTCAAACAATATTAGAGGATCTGGATGGTTATAGAAGGCAGGGTATTCTCGCAGAGGAACAGCATGAGAAAGGCATAGAAGAGGAAACGTAGAATGCTTAGACAGGAATGGTAGCTGATTTATTTAGCCTAAAGTAGAGGAACTGAGAGGAAATAATGGAAGAATGAGACTCCATAACGAGTCAGCCTGCTGCCTGCAAGAGGCTCCCACCCCACCTCAGTAATCCACCTGCCCCGCAAGAGGTTCCTGGTCTGGGGAAGTGTTTGCCATTGCTGGTAAATGAGTCCGGAGTGGGCAAGCTTTTGACTGGATTCTGCTGTCCTTCCTGCATTGATCAAGCCCAGATCCTAGCCCAAGGTCCATTTCTCTCTCTCAGTGCCTCTCTCTCAAATTCTTCTTGGGAATTGTGCTCCTCATGTTCTTACAAAGTTTTCTATGGATTTTCTGTTTGTTTCCTCTGCCTGCTTCAGCCAGCCTGCTATCCAGAGGACACTCTCAAACTAAAAGATGTTAGAACCCAAAAGAGGTCTTCCCAAAGGTGGCCGGATAGACCACATAAGCTGGTGCGGCGCCCGTGATTGCAAAGGAAGCCTCAGTCTTCACCCTGTAGGCTTCTCTCTTCTGCGGCAGCAAAATGAATTTTTGTTTTGTTTTCCTGTAGAACAAGATCCCGTAGTTGACTTTGTTCACAATGTCATAAAAGAAAAACATAATGGCTCTTCACAGTTACATGGATTACAATATGAATTTCATTGTCTTTTTGGATTCAGCTTACTATTACAGCAATGATTTGGATTAAATGTTTATGTAACAGAAACTTTCTGTTTCTTACTGTGTGATAAGAATGTAATAATGATCAGGTAAATTAATTTTATAACAATCTTGTTTCGTTTCTTTGTAGTTATCAAATCTGGTACATAGACTGGAAAAATTTTGTGAGGGTGGGTACTGGCTTGTTGGAATTAATGAGCTGCCCACATGGTGGGCATGTAGTCTAGTTGATATTGGCCCTGGGCAGGTTTTCACTTTTAATCATTAATGCCCTGCAGCCTGCTGGAAGCATGGAAAGAAACAGGCTGACTAGGACGTGTCAGGAGACAGGCCAGAGCCACTGCCCAAGAGGGGCCTGCCTGAAGGCACAAGTGGAGCTCAGGACCCTGCTTCTGGGCACAAACCTTGGTGGTCTTGCCTCAGGGGAGGTAGGGAGCTCTCTTCCTTGGTAGTCTTCAATGTAAAAAATCTCAGTAGGTACCAGGGCCCATTTCTGGCCTGGGGCAAGGGGGGGTTGCATGTCACCCATTCCGTCATTCTTTTGCTCAAAAATATGTATTAAGCACCAAATCTGTGCCAGGCACTGTATGTAATAATAAGCAACACAGACAAGCCTCCTATTCTTTCAGAGTTTCTCTTAATCTGAGAAGCAGACCATAAACAAGTTAAGGAATAAATCAGCTAGATAAGGTAAGTAATAAGTGCTGTGAAGACAATAAAGGAGTAGTGTGATAAGAGTATCTGGATGTGGCGTAGGCTTACACCAGATAAGGGGTTGGGAAAGGCTGCTCTATGAAGCAGGCATTGATGCCAAGACCTGAGACATGGGAAGGAGTAGCTTTTCCAAGCGCTGGGGGAAAAGCATTATAAGTACATATTGGGAACAGCAGGTGCGAAGTGGGAATGATTTGGAGATAAAGGTTGGAGAGTTGGATAAAAGCCAGATTATGCAAAGTTCTGTAAAGCCAAGTATATTAGTCAATGGACAATCAGGAAAATCAGAAATCACGCTAGGTATTTCAAGTAGAAGGAATTTAATTCGAGGAATTGGTAACAAACATGTTGGAAGGGCTGGAGGAGAAAACAGAGGGAGATGAGGTTATCCAAAGATTGGTAATTATAGGAAGTCCTAAGGCAGGAAGAGTAAAATGGTGATAATCATAGTCAACTGCTGAGCCACTGAGGCCGCTATACAGGAGCTGAACTGCGCGTGCTGGGACCCAAGAGCGAGCCATGTGGCCACTGCTGGAGATGCCATCAAAACACAGCAAAGAAAATGGCTCCTCCTTCACTCCTGCCTTCCAGTCTCTGGCCAGTGGTTGCAATTGGCAGAAGCTAACAGGGAGCCAGCTCTCCAGGGAATGTAGCAAATGTGGATTGTGGGCCCCTGGTCTAGGAGGGAAAGTGAAGCAGGGCAAAAGTGGAGCTAGAAGACAATACTTTCCAGCACACCAGGGTGAGGGGTCTGGATACCATTCTACCTGCCCGCTTTGTGAGCTCCGCATTTGGTATGCGGAACAGACTACCGGGGCAATCTGACTACCTCACTCCACATCTGTAAAATGGGAAAAGCAATAGTCATAGGTTTGTTATGAGGTTAATACGTAAAATACTTAGCACAGTGCCTGGTACTTGTGTAAGGTCTCAACAAATCATTAGCTATGTATGAGTCACCGCTCCTGGCTCATCCTGACCTTTTCAATGAGAAAAAGGAGGTCTTAGCACTTGGAAAGGTTGGGAACCAAGGGTCCTAGGAGAGCTCAGTTTATCAAATTGATAGGATCGGGGACTCTCTGTTACCACTTTGTCTCCCACAGGGCTCACGCAAAAAACCTTTGCTGTGCTCTGCTTCTGCAGGCTCTCTCAGAGTGGCGAAGGCTGAAGGAGTCTGATGGCAGAGTGGGGTGCCAGAAAAAATAACTAGCATTGTTCCAATCATCTATTACTATGAGGCAAAATACCGGAAAGCTTAGAGCGTAGAACAATCATTTTTGTGCTCAGGATTCTCTGGGTTAAGAATTTAGATAGGAGGCCGGGCGTGGTGGCTCATGCCTGTAATCCTAGCACCCTGGGAGGCCGAGGCAGGCGGATCGCTAAAGGGCAGGAGTTCGCGACCAGCCTGAGCAAGAGTGAGACCCCGTCTCTACTAAAAATAGAAAGAAATTATCTGGACAACTAAAAACATATATATAGAAAAAATTAGCCTGGCATGGTGGCACATGCCTGTAGTCCCAGATACTTGGGAGGCTG
>CAUYSK010070771.1:0-12435 GCA_963575035.1 Avahi laniger
TGTAATCCTAGCTCTCTGGGAGGCCGAGGCGGGCGGATTGTTTGAGCTCAGGAGTTCGAGACCAGCCTGAGCAAGAGCGAGACCCCGTCTCTACCAAAAATAGAAAGAAATTAATTGGTCAGCTAAAAATATATAGAAAAAATTAGCTGGGCATGGTGGCGCATGCCTGTAGTCCCAGCTACTTGGAAGGCTGAGGCAGTAGGATTGCTTGAGCCCAGGAGTCTGAGGTTGCTGTGAGCTAGGCTGACGCCATGGCACTCACTCTAGCCAGGGCAACAAAGTGAGACTCTGTCTCAAAAAAAAAAGAATGAACAACAAAGAAAAAAATTATCTTATAAGCATGTTAAAGGGACTTTCCCTTTCTTACGAGATTCTCCAAAACTATAGCTAAATAAATCTAGTGGCTACTTGTGTAGGGACCCTTTATATATCAGAAATGTTCATGATCGTAAACCCCATGATGTTCACAACTTTTGCTTTACAGATTGACAGTCCAGAGTCTGGCACTCAGGAAGTGACTTTGGGGATAGGGGTCACATGGCTGGCACCAGGGCAATGCCTGCCTCACAAGAGATAGTGCTTTTGTAAGAAGTTTGTGGCTTGATGACAAAGCCAAAGATTAGGATAATCAATTCTCCACTGAACACTTTTTATCAAAATAAAACTTTTTATTAAAGTAGTTAAGTCTAATGATATTCAGCAACATTTTATTTAAGAAAACAATACATAACTAGAATAAGAGATAAAGAATACACTAGCACAGCTTATTACTTTTCTCACTAACACATCACTATTATTAAACGGAAAACACAGAAATTTATGTAGAAATACATAAGTGGTTTTGGTAATGACCTGTGACCCAAAAAACAAAAAAAAAAATGTTAGATGAGATCCTAAGGGAATGTGTCTCACATGAATAGGAATTATAATTAAAATTGACAATATGCTTGACAAAGTTGGTCTCAGGCTAATAATAGCTGGTATTTAAATAAAATAAATGTTATGGAAGCACACTGGCTTTGACAAAAATATATTTCATCTGTTATTTCTTTTTATCTTCACAAAATTCTCATGTGATGTATCAGGCAAATATTATCTTTTTCAATTTTACAAATAAGAGTTATGAGGGACTGGAGGAAAAATTTGAAATGCATAATATTGTTAAAGTAAAAATGTTTGTACAATATTACACAGATACTTATTACAGGAGCTGGAACAAGATTTCAGGGCTACTAATGCTCACTCCCAGCTTCTTTTACCTCATCAATATAGCTGCTCGCACTTCTGCAGCCACCACCACCATCAGAGAGCCCTGGGGACACAGCAGTGAGATGAGACTGAATCGTGTTAAAGTAACATTTGTGTGTGTAGACACTTGTACACTAAAATTGTGTTTGACATGAAACAGGGAGGGAATAATTGAAAACTGGATGATAGAATTATGATAAAAAAAATCTCCATAGACTAGAACATGGACCAAGTTGAAAACACACCTCCTCTTGAAGGGGTTCATCCATCCTTGGGTAGCTCAGATTTTCCAGTTAGTGATCCATAATCATTCTTTTACTATGCCTTTATTCAAAAAAATATGTATTAAGTGCTTATTCTGTGGTAGGTAAGCATTTATGCTAGGTCCTAGAATTATAATGGTTTATCAGTTAGCTATTGCTGTATAACAAGTTACCCCAAAACTCAGTGACTTCAAACAGTAAGCATTTAGTATTGATCACAAGTCCATAGGTTGGCTGAGTGGGTCTACGGATCTGAGCCAGGCTCATTCACTCATGTGTCTGGTCAGCTGGTAGTTTGGTTGGGGATCTAATTTGCATGTCTGGCAATTGGCTGACTGTTGGCTAAGGCAACAGGGTGAGTGGACCACATACCTTTTGTTCTCTAGCAAGCAGTTGCAGGGGACCCAGACTGCAAGCAGAAACATACAATGCTTCTTAAGGCCCGGTTTCAGAAGTTGCACACTGTCATTTCCATTGCATTCTGTCATCAAAAGCAAAGACAAGTCCAGCTCAGAAATAAGAGATCAGATAATAGAATCCATATCTTCATGAGAAAAGCTGAAAAGTCACAGTGTAGGGCATGAATGCAGGAAGCTATGAACAACTGGGGCCATTTTTATAATCAATCAATGTTTATGTATTATCTGTAAATGATGAGTCAGACAAGGGTTTACCTTACTTTGTCAGAACTCAAGAACACTGTTGCTATAATTTCTACCCATGGATTCTGCTTCATAGAAAAAATCTAATTGCTTTCCCATAACCTGTTCTTCAAATGCTTGAAGTCATCTCTCATATTTCATGTGAATTTTCTTTGAACAATAATTACGTCAAGTTCCTTCCAACCTTCATGACGCAGTGCGTAAGTTGGGACTCTGCTGTAGTGAGAATGTTTTTCTCACATAGGTTCTGAAAGCAAAGGAAAAATTACGGCAACTTGTTTCAGCTAAGAGTTACTCTTTCAAAGTAACACATAGTTGCTTCGCAGAATAGCTCTGGTGCATATACTTACATAATTGTGTATTTTAAATGAAAACTATTAATGTCAAATATGGAGTGAAATTGAATAAATTGGAAAGTAAGCCAGGGAAATTATTTTTTTTTTAAATGACATAGGGATGAAGTAACACCAAGAAGAAAGAGATTTTTACAGACACAAAAGTAGGGAAGGTGGACATGATATTGATCTAAATTATCTTTTGTCCACAGAATTTAGGGAAAATGGCTAAAACACAAGAGGTTTGGATCATTCAAATATAGGGCTGAACATGAGAATTTGAGCAGGGTAGGTAATAGGAGGTAAAAAAAAAAAAAAGATTCAGTGTAGGTGAAAACGAGTGAAAGTTTTATAAAGATTATACCACCTATTAATAGGAATAGTCAAAGATAACAGCATGTTATCAATCAGGGGAAATTAATACCACTCTATTTTTAAGTAATATACAGTAATGAAACATTTAGTTTCCAGCATAACTAGCCCTAAGAGCCCCTCAAAATTAAACCAACAACAATAACAACAACAAAAAGACATGTCTACATCACAAGTATAGATGATATTGAATTTGTTTCTCCAATATCAGTGGTGTTGTTCAGCATCCCTAAAGCCAAATTGACTATCATATTTGGTGTGAAAATATTCGTAGGATGTGAAAGTGTCTGTTTTACAAAAAGGAGTGAATAGTAGCCTATTATGGGGCTCTGGTTTACAGTGAGCTTTCCCTGAAAATGCTTTTGACTAAAGACACCATTGCCCAGTTTGATCATCCATCTTATGCATCGACCTTGGCTCTGAATGACTAGTACAGGTGTTTCCAAAGCTCATATGCAGCTTAAAAAGACACAGACATGCCATCACTGCCATCTCACCTTCAAAGGCAATTCCAAAAAATTTTCAAGGCATTTTAAATAATAAAGCAGCATTAGAATAAGTGGGTGGCCTTCTCTAGCAACTACTGTGAAGGAAGTTTTGGATATAGGCTGGGCTGCTTTTCATCCAGCAGATACTAGAAGGCATGCCAGCCAGCATTCTGATTTAAGAATTTAGATTAAAGGTCAAGAAACCAGTACCCTTAGGCCAAATCTACTCCTCAGCCTGTTTTTATAAATTAAGTTTGGAACACAGCCCTCCCATTTGTTTATGTATTGTCTATGGCTGCTTTTGCCTACAACAGCACAGTAGAGTAGTTGAGACAGAGACCATGCAGCTTGTACAGCCAAAATATATGTATTATCTCGTGTTTTTCAGAAAAAGTTTACCCACTCTTAATTTTAACTATCACCAGGGTATGTATTTAATGAAATTATGTCTTTTATTTTGAAGTAATAGCTCCATATTGTTATTATTTGTTGATTGCTTGGGTTATTTATTTGTATTGTTTTAGTATGTTTATTTTAGAAACATTTCATTGAAAAATAAAGCAGAGATATGGAAAACTACATGAACGAATATGTAGTGTAATGAATTATTATAAGATATAAACTCTTGTTCCACCACCCAGATCAAGAAAGAGAAGGTTGCCAGCCACCCAGATTCCCTGTGTGTCTCATCCCAATCAGAGACCCCTCACTCTTTCCCAATGCACAACCAATATGGTGACTCTTTTCCTGCATTTTTTATAGGTTTATAACCCAAGTGTGCATCTCTGGACACTGATTTTTATCTTGATTATTTTTTTTAAACGACATGTCTTTTAAGTCACTACATTCCCCCTCCCCAAGATCAGACCACTTTCTTTTCCTTGTAGTTTGTCTGTTGAAGGCTCCAAGGCACTTGAGCCAAGAATTTGAATCTTTCTCACAGTCTGAATCTTTCTCACTGGATATCCGTGGTGCAGTTCAACATGTCCCTCTCTCCTTGGTATTTCCTGAAAATGAAAAGTTGGATCCAGAGGCTTGATCAGATTGTTTTGGTTTATATTTTATTGTTATTTTCATATCAACAAGCTTTAGAAAGCAAACAGAGTCGAACACATCATTTCAGTTAGCATGTGAAAAAAATCATAACAACCAATAAAAAGATAGGACAGAGTAACCTCCCGAGTACTTGTGTTTTCATTTCATCCTCACAGTACCTTTCAGAGGGGGATGTGTAGTTGTTTGAGGTCCTATTTAACAAATGAGAAAAGGGAGGCTCAAGCACTTCGGGGGCTTGTTCAATGTTACTCAGCCACTCAGGGAGACAGGAGGCAGCCTGGCCATCCACCTTCTGGGGTTTACGTTCAGGCCACACCCCACAGAGCCTTCCTGTGTGGCTGTGCCAAGTCCAGCAATTTTCTTAATTTCCTAAATGTAACATATGTTAATATAGCACCTCCAAAGTGTAGGTACCGAGCCAGGCACTGAGGGTACAGATAAACTCGGCCCCCTCCCTCAGGTCACATAATGGTCTAGTGGAAATGGAAAACATCTTCACTTCTCAGATGATTACTTAATCACCAATGTGCTACATGCAATGAGAGAGAAACACAGGGTGCTTTTTCAGTGGGTAATATAATCAGAAACTTAGTTTGGGGTAACGGTTAGGGAAAAGTGCTCTTTAAATTGAGAGCTAAAAAGAAGATACAAGAGGTAGGCAGGTTGGAAGGAGGAAGTGGTGGAAATGGAGGCAGAGTAGGCCTGGCCTTGAATTCTTGGCAGAAGGAACATATTTGTGAAGTCCCTGAAATGAGGAAGTGGTTCTCAAAGCCCTGGAAACAATGGTGCAATGCAGTGTCTGAGAGTTGATTTGGGAGCTGGACTGGCTGTCTTGGAATCTTGGTTCTGCCTCTTAGTGACTGCCTGACCTCAGCTGGTTATTTAACCCATGCTGCAGTTTCCCCACTTGTAAAAGGGAAATTGGAAACACAACAACTATCTTTGTTCCTTGAGGTTGCTATAAGAAAATACCTTAAATTGGGTGGCTTATAAATAATAAAAATTTATTTCTCACAGTTCTACAGGCTGGAAAGTCCAAGATTAAGGCAGATTTGAAGTCTGGTGAGGGTCTGCTTTCTGGCTTATGGGCAGTACCTTCTTGTGGTGTCTTTGCATGGTGGAACGGGCTCGCTACCGCCCTGGGATCTCTTTAATAAGGGAACAAATCTCAATCGTGAGTGCTCCACCCTCACAACCTAATCATCTCCCAAATGCTACCACATTAGTGACTGGGTTTCAACATATGGATTGGGGGTGGAGGGAACACAAAGATTCAGACCACAGCAACAACCGTATAGGATTATTATGGGGTTTACAGGAGTTAGTTGATATAAAACACTCAGAGCAGGGCCTGGCACATGGTCAGCAGGGTATAAGTATTTGCTAAATAAAAGAAGGTGAATATACTGAGCAAACAGAGAAGTTGGTGGTGCCCACACTGTCATTTTTGGACTTCATCCTAGAAATAGTGGTAGACCTTAAAGTTGTCACACAGGAGAGTGACAGGATCAAAAGGGTTGGAAAAACAAACGCCTGAAACAGCAACAACAGCAAAGCGAACACGAGACACTTGATCATCTGACAACACTAATATTTTGATCTTCTACAAACTTCTGAGGAAAAGAGCCATCAATTAAATAAACAAATGGTTGGATTAAAAATGAAAGTACTCCCATAAGCACCATCTCTTTCTCCACAACTAATAAATCATCAGCTAAGAATTCAACATTCAGAGACAGATGATTTAGATTCTGGACAAACCTGATAATTGAAATACGGTGTTTCTGTTCTTGCAAGGTAGTCATTTGTATGTGTGCCCCAAACTCAGACTAGATCATACCCTCCTTTGGGGACAAGGATTAAGTCTTACTCGTCTTTGCATTCCCTGCCTTGCATCTTTGCTCAGAGTAGGCGCTCAGGAAATTCTTGCTGTAGTGGGTTGAACAATTCTGTGACATTTGATCTCAGAACTATCTCCATTCATGCTGCTCCCAGCCAGAAGGCTAACCTACACAACGCCCAGCTGTGAAATTCAACCACACTGAAGGGATGTTATAAGGCTGGAGGCCTTGGCTATTAACTCATGAATGATTGCACCAGATAACATAAATTTCCAACATGAGCTGCTGCCTGGGGAGGTTACAGGCTTTTAATATACTGTCAAACTGCCTCATCACCACAATATGTCTACCCAGGAACCTTCAGGGAATCAGATTTCCATTTGGTGTGCTCTCATGTCTAGCATACCTGCAAAATGGTGAATGCTTTCTTAGTGAGCCCATTACCTCCCATGCCTTCCAAAAGCGTCGTTTCAGTAGCTACACTTGGTCCCAGACATCCTAATGCCATTAGGAGGAGAGACCTTCCACTGACCTGGTGGTAGGTCTCTGGTCTTCCCTGTAATCTGGTAACCTCCCAAAGAGCCACCACAGGAGACCACGAAGGGGACCTCACTTCTCTCACAGGTCTCTAATTCGGGGAGCATTTCCTCTCGCTGACTAAATAAGACCAGATTGATTCCTCTCAGGTTCAGGTTCAACCTCGCCGTAACCACCTTTGTGGTATTGGCCATGGGCCTCATCTCTTTCTACCTCAAGTTTCTTAGCTCTAAAGCAATGCTTATAACAAGACTCACAGGTCTTTGGAGGATAAAAGGGTATAAATTTCTTTGCCCACTGCCAAACGCACAGGTAACATTAAATCAACATAAGCTTCGAATACCTTCCCAGCATCTTTGGAGCAATGAATACCAGCCTCAGTTTTATAGTGTCCTGAATTCTGAAAACAGTGTTAATTCACTTTCATTTTAAAAGTGCCACACAGCACACAGCACTTTTAGGAGGAGTGGGAGGGTGCCATGAAGTCAAAAGATTGGGTGCTTGCAATTGCAGAAAAGGTCAGGAATCAGAGCCCAGGAGTGGACTATTTTGGTCTGGTCTTGCTGCCCCGATCAGGCACTGCAAAAATTATCCTGCTTCTCCTGGGTCACAGGTAAACCTTGAGGGGGACCCACAGAAACAAAGGGCCTCTCCCAAGACAAACAGCAAGGACATTATAGGAAATGGAATTCGCAAAGGGTCATGGAAGCTCTCGGCCAAACTTAGCTCAACAAAACCCCAAATTTAATTTGCCTATAGCCCATCTTCCAGTGTAAACTTAATATACCTCACAAAGGAAGGTAAACCTAACGAGTACATGCTCTAGTGCACTAGTGGTGCAGTTCTCTCTCTCTCTCTCTCTCTCTCTCTCTCTCTCTCTCTCTCTCTCTCTCTCTCTTCTCAAACACTTCAGATTTAAGGATATAAGATCAATTATTACTGGGTGCTGCAAATAAAAGACAATGCGTTCAGCTTTTGGAACCACGGGCAGCAGCAGGCAAGCCCTATAAAGCTATCATGCAAGAACATTTCCTTGCATTCAATCTTTAATAAATTAAATATCCCTGTTCCTTATTCATAAAAGCACAAATGTGGCCACTGACACATGGAATAATTATTGCCTTTTGATTACAGATAAATTACCACTTTCGACCAGGCAAAAATCTTTTTAGCCTAGAAACCCAGACTTTTATTTTTAATATTTCTTAGAGAAAGATATTTTATATTTAATCAACTTTAAAGCCTGCACAGATTCATGCCTAATGATAAAGTGTCCTAGTCTGCTATGTCAACCAGCAGTGATAATATTGTTTTTAATCTAAACACATGTAATCACCAGTCATCCTTTCTGTTATTGCTCTGAAATCAAATGAGAGACAAGCCAAGTGCATAGGAGAAACTGGACACAAAACCTCTTCCTTTTCCCCACCTATTTTCAAATTTCCTGTAAATGCAAATATTGACCTTGAGAATTTCAAAGTTCCCTCTCAATTTTATATCTTTTTGCAATAACAAATCTGTGTGTGCAAGCCCATAAAATTCTTGTTAGTATTTATTCAAGAAAGTTGAAAATAGACAAATGTAGTAGCAGATCACAACAATATTAGTGAAGGGGAGGGACTGACTATTGTTATAATCAGGTAGTGCTAAGCACACATTAATCCCTTTTGTAGATAGATGATCATGGTAGATAGACAGATGATAGGTAAGTGGATGATAGGTAAATAGATAGATATTCAAGCAGACAGAATCATTACTGTTACTTAGCCAAGGTGAGACATTGAGCCTGAACATCCCTTTCCTATTCAAAGAAATAGGTTGTCCTGGCCAGGTCTTCAATAAAGAAAGGGCATCACTCTTGACCCATCACTACAGGGTCCAGAACAACCCTGAATCTAATGGAACCTAGTGATTCAAAGAGATTGATGAATGAGTTAGGGAAAAGATCTGAGCCTGAAGAAGAAAAATGTGTTCCCAACATTTCAATCACTGCCCTTCCTGGGCATCTTACTGCAGAGTTGAGGGGTCAGCTGCTGGACACAGCCACCCAATTGCACATCCCCAAAGGCACCACTCACATCAGAGTCTCTGTGTGCCATGTCCAGCCTGCACAACAGGATGCAACAGCTCTGGCCTGCAGTTCTGTCCTCTGTCCAGGTAACACAGTGACCAAAGTGAAGCTCTGCAAAGTCTGAAGTGTCTTTTCTCTTTGTAGAGCTTCCATAAAATGGGGATAAAAAATTACTCTCTATATTATTTCATTCAATCATCTGTATACATCATAGGTTCTCAACAAAGGTGAAGTTCTTTCTCTTCCTCTTGCCATCAGTGTCCCAGTAAGGACCCCTATTTAATAAGGGTGATCATTCACTCCCCAGGAATCCTGTTCCAGGGAACCCAAGGAAATCTGCTACAAAGGACTGGGTCCAGCTGCATGGAAAGAAATTTCCCAGAACTTGGCTCTTCTTCCACAGACTCCTTAGTTGTGTTTTCTATTCCAGACATACTTAACATGAGCAGCTCAAGGGAATTGAATAATATCTCTGGCCTTGTCTGAGACACAAAGCCATCTGGAGAACATAACTTCTAATACTCGTTCCTGGTTGCATCACACCTAACCGCAAAACCCATCCAAGCACCATCACTTTCCTTTCTCCATGGATTTAAATTCAGGGGCCTGCAATGACCTTTGAAAGCTTAGAAAAGGCAATCTCTTCTCCTTTTAGTCTCTTCTGGGCTGTTTCCCTAATGAGGGAACAGAAATACAGAGAAGACAACTTAGGAATAAAGCCAAACAGTCCAAAGTAAGTCCTTTCTGCCTTGCTCCGGAATGTATGGCACATGTTTTCCTGGGAGTAAATTTGTCTTCTTAATTGGGTTTTATTTAGGCAATTATTGAAATTAATTTCCATTCCCTGAGCACTTTCCATTTGATAGCAATGGGGCAGCCTTAGATTACATTTTCACTGTGAATAAGCTACATAAGAAATTGTGTGGCTAATCAATAACAAAACATCTTTGATATAGACCTAAAGATTTCAGAGCTCTAGCTCAGAAATAGCACTCGGTGTCCTGCTGAACAACCAACAATCTTAAAATCTGCCTTCCTGCTTGCACATTTGGTCTTAATTCTTATCCTGGTACCATTCCCAAACTTTCCATCCCCATTGGGCTAAAGTTACTCCAGAAATCCTTCCACACAAGATGCAATCATTACACTGCTCTCTGCCACCATGGCCCAAGCCAAGGAGAGCTGGCTGCCTCCAGTGCCTCGAGGTGGCTTATTGTTACTCACACACATTTCCAGCATAAAGAATGGCTGAGTCTCCTGCGGTCCTGAGGTTTGGCTTTATTTGATGGTTTGACTCTGCCTGTGACCAAGAAAACAGCTGAGTTGCAGGGTGGTAAGTGTCTGAATCAACATAAGGCAACCAGACTCTTAGAAAAAGGCAGTTATGAAATATATTCAATAAATATCCACATCCAATTGTGGTCTCTTTCTTTAGTTGTGACAGAGGGAATACAAACAAATCATCAGCATCCAATTAGCTTCCCATCCATGAAACAGAACTTCTCAAAACTTCCACTTGTGACCCACTCCAAGCCTGCCACGTATACCCAGACACTTGCAAGACTATTCCCTGAGATGTAAGGAAGGTGCTCCTTTGGTTGCCTTTACCCATTGTCCTAATTATATTCTTAGACTCTGAATTTGATAAACCTTCTTTGCCCCATTTGCTGACAAATGGCCAGATCTGTAGTTGGGCAGTTGTTTGAAACTACTTGACCAGAAAGAACATCAGGATGTTTTCGTAATGCAGGAGGAAAGAAACTGCCCTAACTGTAACAGTATTCATCAAGAGATTATTTTCCATAAGCACATGACACAAATAGATAGAGAATCAACATTATAATAAATTCAGCAGTATAATTATCACCAAACAATTTGATCCAATGTGACCTAAATGAATATATTTGGGGAGTAAAGGTTGGGAACAAAAGCGTTAGACTGGCAGTACAGACGGTGGTTAAGACACAGGCTGTGGAGTCAGACCTGAATTCAAATTGCAGCTCTTCTATTCACCAGTTGTGTGATGTTGAGCAAGGAATTTAACCTCAATGCCTCAGTTTCTCCTTATTATGTGCTTGGTGGAGTGTAAAACATAATAAGAACCCAATAAAAGTAAGCAATAATAAAGCTCCAAATACAAGAAGATTATGGAACTGTTTTAGTCTCAGTTCTAAATAAGCCCAAAAGAATAAGCCCAGTTGTTTCCAAATTTCAAAGTGAGATACCAAACAACCTGAGCAGGATTTACAAAACATGTATATCAAACTATTTTACTGTCTTTGTCCTCTCATCCACTCGTGGGTATAAAAACATAATTTGGTGTGACTAGGAGAAGTAAAGATGGGAGAGGACTTGTTTTGGAAATGTCTGCCCTCACCTCAGTACTAATGAGAGAGACTTTAAGGAGATCACTCAGCGAGCTGGTTCTAGGTCTCCTGGACACTGAGCAACACAGTAAATGGAAACTGGGCCGTACCTGAGAAATGGGAAGGACCAGAGATGGCTTAAGAGTTCTGTGGAAGAAGAATAGAAAACTGTAGATGGGAAGTAATTGCATACCCACAAAAAGAGAATCTCAGATGTGGGCCACAGGAAAGAGACGGCAGCAGGGTGGGGAGGTGTTACAGAGCCTTCCCAGGGAGAGAAGGGAGGCAGGATTCTAAGATTCCCCTCAGGATTCTCATGCCCTCCCCTATACCCCATACAATCTCATGCTCTTATGTAATCACTTCCAAAGGTGCTGGACTTTAGACCCACAGAAACTGTGAAACTACTAAGTCTGTAGTAATTTGTTAGATAGCAATAGAAAACTCACCTGAGGGCACTCTGGAGGAACAGGGAAACCTCGGCAGAAACATGCTGCAGATAAATCAGCAGATGCCCAGCACTGAGGAGATGACGTGGGTGCCAGCCAGAGTATACCTTGTACTATAATTTGGATATTTGACCTTCCAAATCTCATGTTGGAAGTGGGACCTGGTGGGAAGTGTTTGGGTCATGTGGGCAGATCCCTCTTGAATGGCTTGGTGCCCTCATCCTAGCAATGACAGTTCTCACCTTGCTAGTTTCTGTGAGAGTTGGTTGTTAAAAAGAACCTTCCCCTCTCTCTCCTGCTTCCTCTCTCTGCATGTGAGTTCTGCACACACTGGCTCCCCCCGCCTTCTGCCATGAGTGGAAGCTCCCTGAAGCCCTCAGCAGAAGCAGGTACTGGTGCCATGCATCTTGTACAGCCTGAAGAGCTATGATCTAAATAAACCTCTTTTATTTGTATTTTACCCAGCCTTGAGTATTTCTTTATAGCAATGCAAATGAAAAAGACATCTTATTTGAGACAGAACACAGCAGGTGAAAGATCCTCAGCAGTGGGTTGCTGGGGGAAGAGCACCAAAATCTCAATAGTGCTGCACAGGAGAATTGGCTTCAGGCTTTTGCCTGGCCCACACTGCTCCTCTGACAGCTCACCATGGCACCAGCCACTCATACTTCCTCTGCCCTCCTGCCTTCCTCCATACTCACCCCCAACTTGAACTTGCCAACATGGAGAGCAAAGTCCAAACCCACG
>CAUYSK010070772.1:0-83352 GCA_963575035.1 Avahi laniger
ATCTATCTATCTATCCATCCATCTATCTATCTATCTATCTATCTATCCATCTATCTATCTAAGAGATGGGGTCTTGTTGTATCACCCAGGCTGGGCTCAATCTCCTAGGGTCAAGTGGTCAATCCCCCCATCCCAGCCTTCCGTGTAGCTGGGACTATAGGCACAAGCCACTGTGCTTGGCTTTTACTGTAGTCTTTACTTGGAGTATAAGGACATGCTCAAATTCTGCTGTCATAAAATTATAGGCAAATAAACAACGAAATAAAAAGCTTAGACCCTTTTTGGCCCTCATCCTTTTCTATTCTTTTTTTTAATTTCTTTGATTATCATGCTTACCAAAATAAACCTGCCTGTGGTTTATAATCCTGCTATCTCTACTTTTGCCTCCAAAACACTCCCTCACTGTCCTAGTGTAACTTGGCTTCTGCCACCATGACTGCTTGTCGAAAAGCCACCAAAGACTTCCTAATTATCTAGAATCAACATACATGAAAACTAAGATATTCTCTTACAATTTAATTTCTCAATCTAAATAATCTGCAGTTTTCAATTTTATCCATTTTTAATTGTACGAAAGTGTGCATAAACATACTACCAAAATGCATTTAAAAATGCTAATTGTTGCAAAAAAAAAAAAAAACCAAAAACCAAAAACACTGACCTGCATTGGTACAGGTTCCTTAAGATAATACCCTTCAACAATCTGTTCTTTTCGATAGTGATCTATGATGTCCCCAATGCTGTTAAAATAAAAATTACTAACATTGACATAATTGTCTTATAAAAAATGGAAATCTTATAAAATACATGTGAACCCTGTTATCAAGGATTATCTATTATCAAATATTTTTAAAGCATACAATCCAAATACATTAATGGAATAAATGATCATAACAATCACATTATATTAGTAAAACAAGAAGGTTCCCAATATAGGTTTACAGGTCAGAATACATGAGTCAGAAGTTCCAATTTCCTATACACAACAAGTAGGCAGCCAAGTCAATAATACCCATACTCAAAGACTCATCATAAGTGAGGCAATAATTAAAAGCCTATGCTTTTGTATTTGTTTTTAACAAGAGTACTACTTCTGAGATACTGATATGAAGGACTGACAGAGAAATGGCATTTATTTGGGAAGCAGAGTTCCGATGAACTAAGAATTCTTATCATAAAAACATTTACATGTTCTCCTTTTATATCAGATGGATAGGTCATAAAACATATGAATAAGTGAAAGAAGAAAGCCTCCCCACCCCATCCCTGAAAAAAACAAAACAACAGGAGGTAATCCTACATGTAGGAATATAGCAAGAAAGGCTGACTGATGACTTTAATAAAAAATGCTATAAATTGTTCTAAATATTCGAAAAATATTACAAATAAAACTGAAAATAAAATGACAATGTATTTTAACATAAATTTTAGCATGCGATAATGTGGGGTACTTTTACTATTTAAAAGGAGTCTTTCTTTATAATCAGTAGGCCACTAATAAAGTCCCAAATATTTAAATCCTGAAATTTTAAACCTAGGAAACATTTCCCCAAACAGATTTTGTTTAACCTACTACTTGATTTTTTTTCATAGTTCTTCTTACTGATAAAATAATTAGGATATGTGTATAGGTATATATCCAAATATAAGTTATCTTCCCAATACTATGAAGTTAATTTAAACCAAATATAAATAATATTAAAAGCAAAACAACTGAAAAGATAACGAATAAAAAAAATGGGTATGAATAAAAATGAACTAAATACCAGAGGCAGCATTTAACACAAAGGCAGAGAGGGGGGTAGGGTAAAAATGAGACAAATAAAAAGAAATTATCATAAAAAAGAGAAGGATAGTTAAGTTTTTAAAGAAAAAATACAATACCACATAAATCCAAACTTGTTAAAAGAAAAATGAAAATCAGAAAAAATATTTGAATATAACTAGATACCACCAAACAGATGTGTTTTAAAGCAAAAAGCATCAAATCTATGAAAATCAGTAAACATCAAAGGTTTTTTTAAATCGCAAATTATAACTGTAAAATGAAATCAACCCTGTGTAGCACCTCAATGTTACAGTGTAATTGTTTTCTATGAACTCAAAGAATAGGAAACTTGTGAAATATAGTTCAGATTGTTAATGAGCAAATTCCAAAGTGAGTAGCAACCAATCAGACTGGTTTTTACCAATGAGGTGGACTTAGGAATTTTTTTAAAAATTAGTCTTCTGTTCATAATCTACCCAAGAAACACCTAAAGAAACAGTCAAGGAAAATATAGAAAACCAAAATTTCCTAGACATTCCATAAAATTTCTAGCCATGAAATCAGACAGACAGATTTACATCTCAGAAAACTAAAACATGTTCAGTATAAAATTACTTCTGCAATAAAAATGAGTTTTTAGAGATACTATATCCTATACTCTAATTTTAGTAATGCACTTAATATATAAAATCATGTGCTCCTCTTCCTGAAGACTAGATAAATGTTAATAATAATCTTCAAGGTCTGACCCAAATCCTCTTTCTCTGGTCTCACCATCATCTCAACTCTCTTCCACTGGTACTCATGCATATTTGTTCATCCCCTGAATTTATCATAGTCTGCAAAACATCTTTTCTAATAGACCTGAGCATTAATAATGCAGAATCTGTATCTTTTTCTTTAATGTATATGCACAAGATCTGTACAGCACATTTCACAAATTAAATATGTCAATTAATATTTGCTAAATTCAATTTACTGTTAAATGCTTCTATTTTTTTTAAAACCTCTAATATAGGAATATTAAAGTTATATCTTAGCAGTTTCTAAATCAAACAGATATAACTGCTACCTCTCTTTACCAAAAGTCTAATGTATAGTTAATGGGGATACACGAGACAGGACAGCAGAGTACTATGTTAAATAGATTTATTGAAAAATCTAACTTTATACATTTGTATCTAAACAATAGGTGATAATCACAAAGGTGAAGCTTCTAGGAATTATTTATGACATTAATGCTGAAATTAATCATATAATTCTAAAATAACTGTAAAATCTGTCATTTTCCAGGTATCATTCACATAATTTGGGTCTTTCTTAAAATAAATTAAATATTAAAACTAGAAACAGCAATACAACTAACTGAACTTTGTAAGATGAACATATTCACAGGGAGCAAAAATTCTAAAACTCAAAGGTTTGTAGGAATGATCAAGGCTACTAAATTAGCATATGGTTAATTTTTTCAAATGTCCTTATTTTGTAAAGAGACTAATAATTTTGCAGTAATTTGGAAAGAAATGTACTTAAAATATTCCTTTTTGCTTGTTAGATCATGGTCTTTATTGACACAAAAAGACTATATGTTTTACCACTGCCTCAGTATGCAGGAAGACTTTCCATCCTTGCAGGATATAGGCATTTTAAGGAAGTTTAAGTTAGTAAACAAAACAAACTCCCAAAAATAATATATATAAATTATTTTATCTTAAAAAACTCAATACGTACATTTATTTAGTTAAGAAGATGATGTTTTTAATTTATAATTGTATATGTTCCAAATCTCTAGAAAACCAGACAACAGAAAAAATAAATTTTCCTACATAAAGAGTTCAAATTGCAGCTGGCTGGATTTTCGACAAGGATGTCTAGAACCTGAAATGTAATGTAGAAGGTATTCAAGCAGCTTAAATGTGCAAAGAAGGTATGAAAAGGGGTACAACTGCCTAGACTCATATCTTCCATCTGATATCTTACAACTGTCCACTGAACTCTAGCAAGCAACTAGAAGAACTTTTTTGTTTTATTTTCCAGATAAACCAGCTGCTGGATCTCTATTCATGCAAAAGTCTAGCTGGAATTGAGAGAAATTCTAATTGGGATGGATAATGCTGCTGTGATATTTAGGGGCTAAACTAGGCAAATGTCAGTATTTTAGAACAAGATTATGCCAGTCTCCAAAAGAGGAAAACAATGCTACTCAAATAATCAGGTATGGGAAAAACCTTTATCCAGAAATGAAGATTACTTTCTATTTTACAGAAAAAGTGCTGACATTCTACCATGTGATTTCCTCTATTAACTTATCTTAATAATCAAGTAACTTAGATTCATTGTGAATTTTGAGATAAGCAGAGAGTTTACTTTGAAGGTGAGAAGTAGAAACCAATAATTACAAATAAGAAATATAAACTTGAGAACAACCCAATTACATAGTAACATTAAATAAATCTCAGGTAACTCTTTAGGAACCTTTGTTTCCTATTAAAACATCTCACTGATAAAAGAATATATTTTCTTTTTCTTAGATTAGATGTTTTGCTTCTCCTACAGATAATATATGGAGTTAGCAAATTTGTTGCAAATAGCTAATGTACAAATAATTTTTTAAATCGCAAATTATAAGTTATCAACTTTTATTCATCTATGACATTGCCTAAAAAATTTTTAGACATGACTACTACAAATCATATTGAAGGTCTGGTAATTTTAAAAAGTGAGGACCTTTTATGTAATTTTGAATCTGAAATACTATATTATCAAGATTTCAACTAGTTTGCCAAAAGTAAAAGATAACTAAAAATTTCTCATGATTTACCTGTTGTAATATCGGCCTCCCATCATAAACTGATTGTTTGGTGTTGGACATATTTTAAATCGCTGAATATTTTCATTCGTCCGAAAATAAAGTGAATAATCACCAGGAGTATTATCTGAGGGCCTCACAAGAAAACTGCAGACTTGGCCAACTGTAAAAATTAAGCTGTTAGTTTTATTCCCTAATTATCAAATAAAAAAGAAAAAATATTAAGAAGTATAATTACAAAGTACATTCTAAGTCATAAACCTATAAATTTTCAACAGGAACTTAAGACAATTTTTTCATATTTTCTGATTTGTGATTCACAACCACCCATGTTACATGTCTGCTAAATCTCTGGTATAACTTACCAGCTTTATTACATAAAAACACAGAACAGAAATTTTGCAGCAGTTACTTCTGATCAATAATGGAAAAACTACCCTAAGCACAATTAGGGGATACTGGCTAAACTCATACATTCTGTCTATAAATCCTCTTAAGAAGATTCTAAAAAATTAAGACCAATTTTGCTTAGGAATACTCTGTACTTTATCAGTGTTTCCAATTAACTATTAAACAGTAATGACTGTAATAAGAGAGCAGTACCAATATCTTACAAAGGTAGGTTCAAAACAACTGAAAAATTTTTGTATGTTATCAAAATCAACACGCATGTACTATATTTTATTCAAAAGGCATGATCCTGAAAAAACATGTAGAAGCAATCATACATTAAATATTTTCATATTAACTTTAGAGAAGTCTTTTTGATATCTTCAATTAGCAGTGACTCCTAATACAGAGATGCTCTGCCATTTCTCCGTTTAAATCCTAATGATATAGAAAAGATCAGGACTTGATTGTTTTTAGGAAAACAGAATGAACACTTAAAACATCAGATGTAATTTTTGTGTAAATTACTAATAGTGCCAGTCATCTAGCCAAGGCATTTAATACCAAGTAATTTCACATTCAATACAAAGAAGTAAAAAAAAAAAAAACAAAAAACCTCCTTAAACGTCAAGGCTTAATACAGAAGTAAAAAAAGTTGCAGAAACTGTATAATTTAATATAGGCTGAAATAAAAGTGTTTCTAAGTTGATACAACAAATTTTGGTAACAAGAATCCAGTATACTCTCTATACTTCTTCTAGAAGGTTAAGATAGGAATTTCATCCAAAATTGTTCATGCAAGTGCTTATGTGAATTTTTTAGGAAAGAAAATTCCACTAGATTCTCTAAAAAGCACATGATCCAAGGAAAATACAAACTAATGTAAGGAAATTAAGTTTAGCACTCCTTTTCAACTTTACATGCCTAAAACAAGAGTGAGTGCCTAAATTATCTGGTGAGCACAAGCTCCAAAAGAGAAACTTATATCCGAAATTCAATAAATTCACTACAATGAATACTTTTAGTCCCACTTTGAAAGCTGATAAAATGTCATTTTGGTTTAGCATTTGTTTTCTATTACTACCATATAGCATTATCATATTCTTTATATTTTGAACCCACTTAAAACTACGTCCTCACAATAAAATTAGGCACTTCAAAAAAAAAAATGGGCACTTCAAAAACTGTTTCAAATCTTTCAAAGTGCAAAATTATTAATTTAAAGTGCAATGCCTTATAGCTTAAAACAATTCAAACCATATCTTTAATAATCAATAGTTTATTTAACACAATATTCTATTTCACCAAATATAGAAAGTATCAAACAAGGGTCATTTTTAAAGAAAGAAAACTTCTAAATTACATATTACAGTTTAAATTTGTCTCAGAAAATCAGATCTTTATAAGATATGGTTTACTGAAGAACTATTTGGCAGTTAAATTAAATTCAGCCTTAAATATTTAGTAAGAATAAAGAATGACAGGATGGTTTTTAAATAATAAATTCACTATACAATCAATTTTTACTTTTCATTTCTGTATAGCTACAAGAGTTTTGGAAAATGCTAAAATGTATACATTTTAAATAAGCCTCAGATGTATAACTTCACAAGTACACAAAGATAAACACAAGAATGTTTGCTGCAGTGGAATGGCAAAAGAATTAAAAACAACACAATATCCCTCTATAGGGGACAGATTAGTTATGGTATTTATATAAGGAAAAGCTTATGGCTATTAAAAAATAATAAAAATTTATATCTGAACAAAAGAAATGATCTCCCAATATATATCCTAACATGCAAAAAGTGTGTTACATGTTCCTGTAAATGTGTGTATGTGTAGGGGTAAGGAAGGGAGATTCACACAGACACAGAAAACTTCCAGAAACATAGAGAAAAAACTGTCAACTGGTATTACCTCTGGGGAAGGGGCCAGGGGCCTGGTGTAAAAGGAAAACATTTCATTAAATTTTATACTACATGTATGTTTCAACTAAACATAAAAGAAAAAACACCAGCTTCTTAGTGCTAGGAAAGAAATTACAGCATGCATAAACATTAACTGAATGCTAGAGGCAAAATACATGATAAATGGTTGGTTCACTTTTCTATTCTTTTTAAATAGACATTAGAAAAGACAAGTGAATATACAAGTACCTGTCATTAGTAAATTATAAGCTTCTTGTTTGGAAATCTTCCCATGGAACCATCTTAAAAAGAGAACCAATTAGATATGTAAATCAAAAGTCCTTTTTGCTGTTATCATATGATCAAAACTAAACAACCAAAACAGTAAGTTTAATTCAAACTGACATAATGAAATAAATACAATGCATTTGATCAAATTATCTCATTTTTATCACATTTGTTACATTTTGTAGACATATCATGTTTAATTTCAACAAAATAGAAAAAAAACTAGAAATTACCAAATGTAAGCTACAATTTCCACATTAATTACAATACAAAAACAGCGAACATTTTAATCCTGATAACTGCAAACTGTTACACGCTTACTTCATAGTTAGCGCTTTTATTCTTTTTGGGGGTGAAGGGGAGGAGGAGTACAGGTAGAGCTCACTCTAGAATTGCTCAGAAAAAAAAAATTCATGATTCAATTTTTCTCATATTTCTCTCAAAGTAAATTTTCCTATAATGTGATAAATTCTCTCTCCAAATAAAATCAAAATGTTGGTGTATACTTTACTGAAAGCCAGAAAATAAGATGGAGTGATGAGAACAAGTGGATACTAACATCGAGAACTGAACAAAAGGGACATAGTGTTCCTAATTCTACTTGAGGTACCTACCAAACTTGGTTGCTAAAGTATTTTATATTGTGTATTCTTAAATTAAGCCTTTAGAAATTATTATAAATGTCATTATAGTCAAGATACATAACTCATGATAATTAAAGTCTTTAAATTTTACCTTCAAATAAAATAATGAATCTGCTTTAAAAATTATTTACTACTCTTTAAAGTATTTAAAATCTCCTCTTACTTACATGAAGGCCTATTATCTATCTGGCTCACTAACACATTTCTATGTCGTAGAAAGAGGGAGCTGGAAAGAAACTCAGCTACAGTTATATCATCTATTTAATCTCAAAGGGCACTTGTGGATGTTACTGAAGACACTTTGAAGAATTTAAAGTGCCACTTCACTGCCACAGTCCCTGCTCCTTAGGAAGCACACACACACATAAAATAAACTAACAATGCAAATTTAACTTATCCTAAATACCAAATGAGTAAGAAATTATATAAAGTTGGGAAAATGGAAGAATAACTATAGTTTTAAAAATAAGAAAACACTTACGAAGGTGGGGTTTATACTTTACATACGAGAAAAATGGATATAATTTTAAATATTTACTGGCATTGGACCTACTTTTTTTTTTTAATTTGAAAAAACTATTTAAAATAGGAATAAAAATCTAAATTTATAGGTTCTCTTGAAAATCAGGAGGATCTCACAACACTAAACTCACATTCTTACACACATCAACTAGATGCAGTGATCACTTTACAACAGGCAAACACCTTCTAGTTTTCTACTTCTCACTGTTTTCCCTAACACCAAGAGTGAATGTCAGTTGCCATTTATCACCACACTTACAGTGTGGTTTTTTGACAGTAGGGGAACAGTTCCATGCACCTTGATCTCTATCAAAGAGGGGGGAAAAAATCAAAATTATTGTATTTAGAGAAAAATGGGAAAATATACAGCTGACCCACTTCTCTTGCTTATGTTACCTGACTTCTCCAAGCATTAATTAGAACTTGTAACTCCTAATATAGGTAGGAGGGAGACTTTAAACTAATACAATCAACAAGATACAGTCTCATTAATAGAGTCCATTTTGTAGCTCCATGGAACAGTAAGAAAAATAAACTCAGATATAATATCTTATATATTCCACTTAAGGAAGTGTGGGGAACTAAGTAAGGTGACTACAAATGGAGTATTCGGCTTAATGTCTGTAAATTCTGATAGTTAGAAAACAGAAAAAACAAGCTCTTGAAGCAAGCTTTACATTCCACCCATGTACCTAAAATGCTGACAGGATAGTAAGAAAAAATTCTACTAAAAAAATATTAGAATATGAACATTCAATTAAAATAATATGAATAAGATAGAATTTGGATTAATGGTTAAGATTTTGAAAAGAAAACATATATAAAGTCAGTCTGAAAGATTAGGAAAAGAAAAACCTTACAGAATCTTATTAAAATGGTAAAGAACCATTATCTTGGGAAACAGTTCTCTGACTACCCCCCCAAAAAAATCTGAACCATAAAATGCATAAAAGATGTGGCTATAAAAACAAGAAATTCTTACAAAGCACAATCAGCAAAGAAAAAAAAAACAAGAAATACTATGAATAATCAATTATATAGAAAAATGTGAGGAACTGTGACATTCATAGTTGTAAATGTAACAATTATTGAAAGTCTTTAGTTTGATGATATAAGAGTACAGGCTATCTTTTATTTAAAAATAAAACTTTATCATTAGATCCTTAAGAAAATATTTAGACATCAGTCTCGTGAGTCAAATAAAAAAAGTTTTTAAGTCAGTCCAAAAACACTTTAAAATATTTTTTGGCCAAAGTTTTCCAATTAGTAAGTTTACAATTTTTTTTCTTTTGATAATTACCACAAACTCACATTTTGCCTTCATGTGGATCTTCTTCCCGGCCCTAAAGGGAAGACATTAAGACAGTATTTTATATAGTGAACCATTAATCTACTTTTATTAAAATTCATAAAAATCATATCTTCAAACATATCTCTCCATATGTGTATAAAAGAAGTTTCTGTTCAAGAAATATCTTTCCCTAACTCTCTCCCCTTATTCTTCTATCCTTGCTGCCATTATGCTAATACAGACTCCCTTCCCCCTTTTCTTAAACTATTTCAGTAGCCTAACTAGTATATAATTACCTCTGTGTCCCACCCCACCACTCCAATCCGGATTCATCAGTTTCAACTGCAGCTCTGCCCTGCATTAAGAAAAACCAAACCAAACAAAAACGAATTTTTAAAACCAAACCTTTAATACCTGTCTACTGCCTGCACACCTCTCATTCTGTAACCAAACGCCTTTATCATAGGATTCAAGTCCACTTTTCCTGTTTCATACTAACAATTCTCTTTAGGTACTTAAACCATGGTTACACTAACTATTTGTCAATCTCCCACCACTGTAGCTTGTTCTTTTTGTTCTTAGACTATCCTTTCCACATATTGCTTGCTACCTGTTAGATATAACATCTAGGAAGGATCTATCTCAAATGCTCAGTGAGACATTTTGGGCCCTTACAAAGTGAGTATCAACTTTTATTTTGAATACAAAAGACATCCTTCCTTTTATCATCTTTTGAATTTCACTCTAGACTATATTCCTATTTTTTATGATACATTAGTATTATTCACTCCACTATAGTGGCTACATGCATCTTAAGGTCTTTGCCATTCTTTAACACCCACGACTGGCACAAGCATCAGCATAATGCTGGGTACACAGTTTTCATTGAGTATCTGTTGAACTGTAGTCCTGATATCTAGCACAGTATCTGGCACTGAGTTCTCAGTGAATAAATAATGAAGGAGTAGAAAAATGGCTAACTATAGATGGATTACTTCCCTCAATTTGGTCCTCACTCATTAAATACCTAATTAAACTAAAAGCAAACACTCACTAAATTCATACTATATCCTAGGCGATATGATAAAAAAAACTATAAAAATGAACAGTATTATCATTGCCCAAAAGGAGTTATTTTCTTTTAGAAGTTTACACAATGAATTCATCTATACAATGTAATGGAATGTAGAATTAACAAGGTGCTATGGAAACACAGGCGGAAACAATTTAGCCTAATATAATCTAGAAAGGCAATTAAAACCCCTGTGAAAGAAGGGGTGACATATGAACTGAACTTACATCAATGAATCAAATTTTGCAAGGCAGTCTATCAGGGCAGGAGTGTCAAGGAAGAGTGAATAGTATAGGCATAGAAACATTCATAAATTTAATAAACATATACTGAATGCCAGACACTGTTCCAGGTAATGGGAATATATCATTGAATCAGACAAAAATCACTCCCCTCAGAGCATACATTCTAGAGTTAAAACATGAAAGTATAAATGTGCTTGGAGAACAGTAATTAGAATTTTAGAGGGGAAATTTCTTAAATCCAACCACTAACTGAATGCCTAAAACATCTTCAAAATCTAAACAATGTCCAAATGGTTTTTCAATCTATAAGGAATTCACCATCTTACAATAAAAGTCCATTGTGAAAAATTATTCTAAATATTGGAGTGAAAATTGTTTATAATTTTAACTTGTAATTATTGTACTATTAATTCAAAGTATGACTATATTCGTTTTTAGCAGCCACATTCCATTGTTCACTCATACCGAGTTAATTTGTTCTTTTTAAATTTGATCCAGAATTCTAAGAGCTCAAGAAAAATTCAACTATACTACAATTCCTTTAAATAATTAAGAGGAGGAAGAGGGTGGGTGGTATAGCAGAAAGAGAGAAATCCAACATAACAAATTTTGTAAGAAAGCCAACACAGACAATAGATGCTCCAGTTTTAATACTTCTTGTCTATATGGAATAATACTCTCTCCTCCTGTAGAATACAGAGTACTAATCTGGGAATTAAGAGTTCTAATTCCAACTCTTCTACTAAGTAACTATGTGAGTATGAGTGTGGAATGTATCATACCATTTCCTCAACTCCTTCCACTTTTCCTCAGTATGTTTTACTTCTACACATCAATATCTGGGTGCCAGATTAGGCAGACAAGAGAACTAAGAGCAAAGAAGAATATTCTCCACTGCCATCTTCCTGGAGCAATAATCAGAGCACAGGTTTCAACATACTATCAGGTCTGTGGCATAATTTAAAAACAGTAACTGTGACCGTTGTAAAAGATAACAGAAAGCCATTTCATCCCACTGGACAAATCCAAAAGGAAAAAGAGAATTCCAAAATTTTAATATAATGTTTGATATATTTCAATGACACTGAGTATTATCTCTAAAGGACAAATGCTGCTTGAAATTGCTGACCTGTTTTCAAAAAATCCACATATATGGTAATTTATACTGTGATAAGACAACTAATAATATATTCTGTGATAGCAACAAAACAAGGGGAATATTCAAAATGCAGAAACGTGTAATAATATGTGTAATAACTGAATTTTTGCAAAGTTACTGGAAAATTATGCATATATTTGGAAGATAAAGGATCTGAAACCAAACATGTGCAACCACGATCAGTTTGCCATAACTTCATTTGTGAGGAAGAACAAGAGGGCAAAAAAGGGATAAAAATAAACCCAAATGTTAATACATTTTTTTCTTACTTAAAAGATGAGTTAGTATGTTAATACATTTTTAATTCATGGAAGCTCATGAAAGCTTTTTGAAAATCGGCAGCTATGTATTATAACATGCTAGTTTGATGAATTTTTCTATAAATAAATAGCACTTACTAATAGTAAATAGATTTTAATGAAAAATTCCTTATACTTTTGAATTAAGGTCTTTCATAGAAGAATATATTCACACCTATTTTCCCTGATCACAGACAAGTTCCAAATCTTATAAAATATTCAGAATCTGCAACTGAGAAGAAAAAAACAAAACTTACCACCTCTTCCACTAGGTCTTCAACAATAAGGCCTTGTTCATCTGTTCTTAGATTTGTAACCCACATCCATCCATCTTCTAATTCATTATGAACAATGAACATATCTCCTTTTAAAAAACTGAAAATAGCAATCATGAAGTTATTAAAATTAAAAATTTTAAACATGGAAATTTGAATAGCCATATATCACAACACAGAGATAATATGATATGGGAAAATAAAAGAATTTGAGTCAAATACCCTAAATTTTTGTCCTGTTTCTGGCATAATCTATATGTAAAACTGAAGACACTTAATAATCTGCATCTTAATTTCCTCATGAGTGAAATGCATTTGATAATAGTACCTGAACTATTTATATCATGAATTATTCTTAGATTTGAACTAAAATGTTTATAAACAGTAACTAATTATATGTGTATTGCAGGCTTTTGGGTGTAATTCCAAGAAAATTAAGTTGAAAAATTTAAGTTTTAATGTTATTATTTTTAGTTGTAGGTTAGCTATAAAGTCAAAACCACAAAACAAACATAATTAACACATTATACATATACAAGATATAGAGTTACTTCAGAAAAAGCTGATGTATTTTATTTTTTTAAATAAAATACTACCAGTGGAGTCAAATATGTAGAAAAATATAGTACAAGACTAAGGAAAGTCATATTTCTTCATTTGTTTTTGTTTTTCTTCCCTTTGAGGCAAGTGAAATGAGGAATAGATTTCCTTCTTTAAATTATGGGACTTTATTATACATTGTATGCATGCAACAAAATATCCCATGTGCCCCATAAATATGTATAATTATATCAATAAAAAAGAATTTCACTATGAACTATTAAATACATTTTCTTGCAAAATGTTTTATTAAATGCATAAAGACCCTGATTATCAAAGAGGATGTATCCAATAAAACATTCCAAAAAGTTTATTTTAGATAAACACAGTTAACTTTATTATGTAGATGCTTATGCTAATTAACATTTTTCTTATTAAAAAAAACAGGGCTGGCCGGCGTGGTGGCTCACGCCTGTAATCCTAGCTCTCTGGGAGGCCAACGCGGGCGGGTTGTTTGAGCTCAGGAGTTCGAAACCAGCCTGAGCAAGAGCGAGACCCCGTCTCTACTAAAAATTAGAAAGAAATTAATTAGACAACTAAAAATATATAGAAAAAATTAGCCAGGCATAGTGGCGCATGCCTGTAGTCCCAGCTACTCGGGAGGCTGAGGCAGTAGGATCGCTTGAGCCCAGGAGTTTGAGGTTGCTGTGAGCTAGGCTGACGCCATGGCACTCACTCTAGCCCGGGCAAAAGAGTGAGACTCTGTCTCAAAAAAAAAAAAACAGGGCTTATTTTAACCCACTCAGACACCCATCATCCAATGAGTACTGCATTTTTTTCTCTGAAAGTGGTACCAAGGGATATAGTATTAGAGAGCATGCATGTTTTTTGTGTTATCAATTTCAGAGGAAGGGGTCACATGTACAACTCAGTTTCCTTTCATTTGAACCTAGATGTTTTCAAACTCCACAAAATAAAGGAAGTGACAAGCTGTTGATGTATATCATCAATATAAAATCATCAAAAAATTCTCTGAATTTTTCTTTTCAGGCTCAGAAGAATGCTTCTCAACACTTAAGGTTTCAAGATTAGTTGGACACTGCCACTGACTCTATATCTATAACCATATCTGCCATATATTTTTCAGCTATTTTCCTTTCAGTTTTAATATTCACAAACCAAAATTCTATTAAGAAAGAATGAAGAACAAAAAGTTCCCATATCCTTGAAAGTTTTAATTGTTTTCTCTAAACTATCTCAAATTGCATTGTTTCTTGGACAAGTTTCAGCAAACAGAACTTGTACACAACGTTTTTTTACACGGTATTTGAATAATCGCAGAATACTGCATTCCATCTTGCTTCTACAACACTTCTTAATGATAGCCAATACTTCACAGAGGAATGGTAGACATTATCACATAATCAAATGAATTATTCCTTTCTAGAACCAGCTAGCACATTAAAGAAAATTACTAAGTATGTAAGAAGTGGGTGCACAGGGACAAGAACTAAAACAGAAATAAAAAATGGCAAATTTCATTTCTTGGTCAAAAGTAGTCATAAGAGATTTTTAAACTTTCAAGTTCTATTATTGTTGCTATGCCAACTTTTTATAGTGCAAAAACAAAAACTTAAAAAAATAAAAAGCTTACTAGTATAAATAACCATAAAATTCAGTCTGAATTATTTTGCATTTCCCCTAAAAAAAGTTAAAGTACTTTAAATCTCATTCATTTTCAGATGTTTTTATCTTAAAAAATTCACAAATATATTCAAATTTTTTAAAAAAGACTCATAACTTCATACAAGTTTATATCATCAAATTAAAACTTACACATTCTAATTCTTGTTTAAACTTTTATTTTCCTAGATCAGCAGTTATGAAAATTTTTTTGGGGGGTCTCCCTGGACTCCTTTATACTCTTAAAAATTGATATACTAAATGGATTTTATTTATATGTGTTATATCTACTGATACTTATATTAGAATTTTTAAAAGTCTTTAAATATTTACTAATTTCTTTAAAAATAATGTATCTCATTAAAGAATATGACAAAATAATTATAACTTTTACAAGTTTAGTGAAAATATCATTTTATATTTTTACAAATCTCTTTAATGTCTGGCTTAACTGTGAACTGCTAGATTCTCATATCTGTTTCTACATTCAATTTGTTGCTATATGATTTTTTGCTTGAAGTACATGAAGAAAATCTGGCTTCAAATAAACATGCAATTGTGAAAGAGATAAATATTTTAATAGCTTTTTCAGATAATTATAGATATTCCACGATATTACACCAAAAACTCAATAAATGGTGCTTTCTTGAAGGTTAGTTGTAATGTGGAGTCTAAAACTGTATCAGTGAACTTTCCCTAAGCATTCCAGTGACATCCATTGGTCTACCTTTCACTTTAAATGTATCTTTTATCAGTGCATGATTTTGTAACATCACTCATTCATCATTTAGAAAATATTGGCTCATTAAGCTATGTATATCTTCCAGTTGTTAATATATAATACATTATCAAAACATCTCATTCTTTAATATCATCACCCATCTCATCAAAAAAGTCATTATTTGGGAAGCTGTCAAGCTCTTGAATGCCATTATAGGGTTTCTAAAATTCTAATTTTTGCTCAAGAACTGAAATTTTGTATTGGCAACAAATAAAATTAGTTATTTTCCTTGAAATAACATTCTCACTTTGTTCCTTTTCAAAATTAGGGCAAACACTCGAGTCTGAATAACTATAGTTTGCCTGTCAAGTAAAAATGGTGTATTATTAGCAAGCTAGTTCAACTCTCAACTCACTGCTTTTCCTCGACACTGAACTTTGGTACACAGCAGAAGTGTTTTATATATATTTCTCATTCCATCATATGGAATATTAAAAAGATGTGTAGTCACGGGTTGAAATTTAATGAATATTTTTTATTGCCTTATCAACAAGTGAAACTGGTTTTGATTAACTCCAAGTGTGTGGCAGGGACAAATACTGTACACTTCAGTGCCACCACTGCCTTGATTTTTACTAAGACGTCGGCAGTTTTACTATCCATTGCTTTTGCACAATCACTATAAAAGTCATAGCAAAAAGGCCAAATTAAGTCTTAGGATATGAAAATAATTTTGGTCTCATGGACTGTGATGGTTAATTGTATGTGTTAACTTGACTGGGTGGCCCACAGAGTGCCAAGATTAAACATTATTTCTGGGTTTGTCTGTGGGGGTGTTTCTGGATGATATTGGCATTTAAATCAGTGGATTTAGTGAGATTAGCATTTCAATGAGAGGACAGTATCCCACCAGATGGGCATGGTGGGCCATGCCTGTAGCCCCAGGGACTCTGGACGCAAAGGCAGAGGAGGGAGAGTGGTTTTAGCCCAAGAGCTTGAGGCCAGCCCAGGCAACATAGCAAGAAAGTAAGACACCCTCACTCTAAAAAAAAAAAAGAAGAGGACAATCTCGGTCATCCCCAGTGTAGGTGGGCATCATCCAATTAATTCTCTGAGGGTCTAAATAGAACAAAAGGTAGAGGAAGAAGGAATTCACCCCTTTTTTCTGCCTCACTAGTTGAGCTGGTGCATTATCTCATCTTCTCCTGCTCCCAGGCTGGGATTTACACCATTGGCTCTCTTGGTTTTCAGGCATTTAGACTTGGACTGAATTACACCAATGGCTTTCCTGGGTCTCCAGCTTACAGACAGTAGACATGAGACTTGTCAGCCTCCGTAATTGTGTGAACAGATTCCTCATAATAAATCTACTCTGAAGAACCCTGACTAATATATGGACCTTCTAAATGGATCTGGAAGATCCCCAGCATTTCAGGGAACCCACTTTGAAAAGTGCTGTCCTAGATGATCACAATGAAAATATACAAATTATCTAAAATGCCTGAATTTATAATTCATCACTGTTGTTCTTTAATACATATATTTTCTCCTTTCTCTTTCTTTTATTGGTCTTTCCAGCTTAGATCACAAATAAAAGTACGTCAATGAGAATTCATTATTTTGAGAACAGCCATATAAAAATAAAATTCCTATTTTGAGACACCTTCATCCGAATGTTTATAACAGCAAAATTCACAACTGCAAAGATGTGGGAACAACCCAAGTGTCCATCAATACATGAGTGGATTAATAAAATGTGGTATATGTATACCACGGAGTACTATTCAGCTTTAAGAAACAATGGTGATATAGCACCTCTTGTATTCTCCTGGATAGAGCTGGAACACATTCTACTAAGTGAAGTATCCTGAGAATGGAAAAATAAGCACCACATCTACTCACCATCAAATTGGTATTAACTGATCAACATCTAAGTGCACATATAAGAATAACATTTATTGGGTATCGGGCAGGTGGGAAGGGGGAGGAGGGGATAGGTATATACAAACATAACGAGTGAGATGCACACCATCCGGGGATGGACAAGCTTGAAGCTCTGACTTGGGGAGGGAGGAGGGGCAAGGGCAACATACATCACCTAAACATCTGTACCCCCATAATATACTGAAATTAAAAAAAAAAATTCTTATTTTGAGACTCAGATACCTGAATCTTTGTGAGAGTTTTTTTTTTGGAACCTACTAGAGAATAGAGAACAATGAATCTTTGCTTTTTAGTACCATATTTCCAGAAATTTTTAGTACCCCAAAAAAGTTTTCACTACATTTTAAATGCTGCTACTCATTTCAGTAAAAAACTATGTATTTAGAATCAGTAATTATTCAGAAGTAGCCTTAATGGTTTACTGGTAAGAAACAAAGTTTCTATTGGAAAGTTAAATAGCTTATAAAAAGATACTGATAATTTGACTATCAAATTATAAAATAGATCAAATTTTATATAAATAATAAAAACAAAAAAACTATTACATTCTATAGTTCAATAACATTCTTAAGGTTTAAAACTATTCACCGATTATAAAAGAAGTTTAACTATCATTTGAGTATCACTTATAACTGGGGCATAAATGCCACATGGCAATAAAAATTTCAATAGGGTATAAATTGTAAGTAATGCTCCTTACTTTGTCAGAGACAGTGTAATAAAAGAGTTAAGTTATTTCTCCTGTCATCTTCACTAGTGCCACCCTAATTCAAATCCTGGATCAAATAAACCAACCCAGGAGTACAGGAACAACAGACCAAATATTAAAAGCGCTTTTACATTGCTGTATGCTATTTCCTCAAATTTCAAAACCTTCCAAATCTAAGAGCAATAAATCTTCAAAGTCTAGCTCTTTCAAATGCCTATATAGCAAAACATTATAAAATACCTTATTTCATCAGTATCTGGTACTTTTGTGTAAGGCAGAATGGCTCGTACACGCCTTCTATCTTCTACTGGCTAGAAATCATAAAAAAAGATTTAAAAAGATAAATAGTCTTTTTGTCTCAAAGTCAAAAGACATATATCCACACAAAGTTAAAGCCAATAAAAATTCACATTACAAACTCCACGGGATTATTCAAATTAATTTTTACTG
This sequence comes from Avahi laniger, assembly GCA_963575035.1. Taxonomy (NCBI): domain Eukaryota; kingdom Metazoa; phylum Chordata; class Mammalia; order Primates; family Indriidae; genus Avahi; species Avahi laniger. The sequence goes on from CAUYSK010070772.1 coordinate 18,720, forward strand.
AAATTCTGAACATCTAGTGCCTAGAAATGTTTTTCTTGTTTTTGCTGTTTTTATGGAAATTCTTTAAAAAATATAACCAATATGTTATCAGGTAATATGAATTGATCATTTAATTTTAAATAAACTACATGAAACATGTAAGTTAACCTTTCGTTGATGATATAGAGCACTTCAAAATCTTGCAGTAACTTCAGTATTAGTACTGTGCAATCAATAATTACTTCTCACACACTGAAAAGTATTTGTTAAGCTATCACTATAAAGTACTATTTAAAAAAATCTAGTTATGTAAATATAAAATTATAAAAAATTTATTTTCTTTTTTATTAAAGAAGTTGTCAGTTTTGCTCTGACACTATAACCAGAATTAAAATTTTATATAATACTTCTCAAATTATAATAAACATCATAAGAAACTGAACAAGAGCTAAAACCATTATTAAAGTGAAATAATAAAGTTTTGAAAGATGCATTATTAAAGTTTTACTTGCCTCTGGTGGTGCAACTGGATAAAGTAATTTTTCTCCTTTAAGCAAACAAGAAACATGACTATAATAACCTATTAGGTCTGACAATGAAGAGAAACGTCTTCCACCAATGTAGTAATCGCCACACATAGCAATAATCCTATTTGGACAGGAAAAAAATAACAAAACAGTATAACAAAAATCTCAATAGCCAATTCTTAAAACCAAGTTTCATGAAGACATTATAAATCCATAATTCCATACTCTTTTTCTTTTAATTATATCTCTGTACTAAAATATCAGTTATTAGTATCTTCATCATAAGCAAATTTCTTTGGGTTATTTCTTTTAAACATATATATGCATTTGATGTGAAATACAAATAAGGCCTATAAACCTCAATTATATAATTCAATCAAACATTTGAAAATTCACACCCTAATACCTCTCCCCTCCTCATTTTCCATATTTAAGACTGAATTAGCAATTTTTCATAAGTTTTCTCTGGCTAAAAGTAGTCGCAGATTTCCTGAAATATTTATATTAACAACAGTAATAATTTCACATACTACATGTGGTATGACAGTACTTCTAAAGCTTATTTTTAAATGTCAAAATCAAGGGTACACATTTTACCAATTAACATTATACACACTAGATATTTTGTCTAATTTCTCCCATAAAAATGAAATAGAATACAATAACATATGTAAATATACTAATATATACAGATTTTAGTATCTGTAGTTGAAAATCTATATGACTATTTCACTGAAGTTAAATGTCTGCAAAGAGTTTCAGAATAGTGAGGCTAACTAAAATGAATTAAAGGGCACAAACCTTGACTTTTAAACAGTGTTTCCTATATTTTCTGTTACTCTGTAGTCTAAAAGTATACATTTCCTTTGTTTCAGCATTACCAAAGTTTATTTATAATTCTTTATACTTTAAAGGTGATAAATACATGAAGATTAGCACAGTAATACCAATAATAATGTTTTTAAACAAGAAATGTAAACAGTCAACGTCATCTACTCTAAGTCACAGATTAAATCCTTTCAATGACAGCAAGCTTCTTTCTCCACTATTTAAATGTCAATGAGTCATTCACCTTTATGACAGCAGGTATATTTATGAATACTACATCAAAACAGCTACACAATGTGGCCTCATAACAGGAATAAAGACTTACCTAAAATGGTTGACAACATTTGTCTGGCTAAGAAATGAAAGTACAAAGGACCCTGGCCTCCGATCACTCTCTCTTATAAGGTAACTGCCAGACTTCCCTGCCTGTCTGAGGCGTTCTTCTGCTATTGTTCTATCAAGTTTTCCATGATACCACCTAGGAAGAAAAAATATAAGAGATTAGAACAGAAATAGCAGCAATAAAGTTACTGTTGGTAGTGGAAAAACACAAGAGGTTTTAAATACCTACATGTAACTTAAACATTTACATTTTACTCTGAACCAGTTACTGCAATTTTAACTCAATTCTTTTTAATCTCAGTCTCTTAGAAAAAAACCATTTACTCAGTTTTTAATTCGTGCTGTAAGCTGGGGCCCAATCATCTCCCACACAAATCTCTTCCATTTCTACCCATCTCCCTACTTCTGGGATTATCTATCTGTTCAAAATGTAAGCACTTATCACAATCAAATCCTTACTTAGAAAAATAAAAGTAAGATGGACAAATGGAAATGGATGATTAATTTACTACCTGTCTATATACTAAGGAATCAAGATGTGACGTAACAAGGGCACAAGGGAAGTATGAGAAAATAAAACATTTATTCCATTTTAGAGTTTGTGTCCTGTGATAGGAAAACAGAATGCTACTGCTTAAATGCTGCTGTTCTAATTTTCTATTTCAACATGAAACTGATTATTCTCTTTGGTGCTAAGACGATCTACTCCATGACCACAGATTTGAACTTAACTTCCTAAATTTATTTTAAAAACATGTGGAGAATAAATAGCACCTTTATCCCTCTAATCTTCTTTCTCTCAATTTAACTATTATTATATTCTACCTATGTACTAACAGACGATCTACTTTAATAACTGGCTGTAACTCTAGCATCATCCATGCTACCAATCCATGCCTATAAAAGCCTCATAGACGGATATAAACAGAAGCATACTTAAAAATAGACTGGAATGGGCCGGGCGCGGTGGCTCACGCCTGTAATCCTAGCACTCTGGGAGGCCAAGGCGGGCAGATTGTTTGAGCTCAGGAGTTCAAGACCAGCCTGAGCAAGAGTGAGACCTTGTCTCTACCAAAAATAGAAGAAATTAATTGGACAGCTAAAAATATATAGGAAAAAAAAAATTAGCCGGGCATGGTGGCGCATGCCTGTAGTCCCAGCTACTCAGGAGGCTGAGGCAGTAGGATCGCTTGAGCCCAGGAGTCTGAGGTTGCTGTGAGCTAGGCTGACGCCATGGCACTCACTCTAGCCCGGGCAAAAGAGTGAGACTCTGTCACAAAAAAAAAAAAAAAAAATAGACTGGAATTATCACATGGGCATAGTAACAAATCTACAAAGTAACTGGCATGAAATACGTTTACATTTCTGATACTTGATCCAAACATCCTTAGATACTTATAGTCTAATTGAAACATGCAGAGGAAAACAATAAACATTCATATTACATTGATATATTTAACTATATAATATTATATCACATGTAAGCCAATGATAAATAAAACTATTATATTATTATGACTATTTTTGTAAGCTTGCTGTAATGAAAGCTTTTTATTCTTGACTCCATATTTTTTTTGAAAAAACAAAACAAAAACACAAAAACTTAAAACTCCTCAATAAGAATTATTTTTAGTTTTCTTCTAAAACCAACCTATTTATTTAAAGGTTTGTGCATAAGACTGAAAATAAAATAATGAAAAACTTATTCATAGTTTTATTATAACTTAATAGGGAAAACATAAACTGTTAGAGGAAAGGAAAGAATAATCAATATTGCATCCTTCTAAATTCCTAGGCTTACTACAACCATTATCTTTTAGACAACTGGCAAGTAAATTTAACTTTCAAGAGCTCAGGCTTTTTTGTTTGTTTGTTTGTTTGTTTCCTGAAAGGAAAAGTTTAGACCAGAGGCCACTGAAGATCCCTTGAAGAGCTAAACTTTAATGACATATGAGAATAAAATTGTGAAATTCAGGCTGGAAGTTAGTTTCATTGTGAAAATACAAGGGATACCCTTAGAATATGAAACTGGTAAATTATTTATTACCTAAAGCAACGAACTATCCCACGAAGCTGATTTATACATCCAACAAAGACAGAATTAAGACAATTTTAAGAAATATCTATTTTTGTATATTTGACATTTGTTAAATTTCTGTCGTGTTTTAAGCAAAATGTTACGATTAAAAGATTTAATCTCCTTCATCTTGTGAACTCACCATAAGATGATACACAGAGGTGCATAAGGCATTACACAATCACTATTTTATAATAAATACCTGACTTAAGACCTTTACTGTTTTTAGTTTTTATATCTACGTATTTTCTGTAAGATTTGAGCATTAAAATGGATAATCAGTTCAAGACATAGACATTAATCTAAACAAACTTTATTTTCTGAATATTAGTAATTCCCTTTTATGCCAAAAGCTCATAAGCTTCAAACACATAAGGCAAAACAAGTCAATTTTTTATTATGACTATAAACTGCAATTAAATTATTCAATAATCAGCTTATAAGCATATATGTAGTTGATCTGATTCTCAAAAAACATTTCAACTGTTATAAGCCTCTGGTTGTATTAGAAAAAAAATTGAATGGCCTTAATCAAAAGTTAGAATTTCTTGAATTATCTATATGGTTTACTCCAAAATATCACAGTGATTCATAGTAACGAGAATATTATAAATGCATCTGCCCAGATACTTTAAAGCTACTGTTAAAGCAGGAAAAAAAGCACTTCAATTAAACTGATACAACACATTATCTTTATCCCACGTAAAAACTTGGAAATCAGAAAATCGTTAGCATTACACTAGGTAAAAATAATCATTTTATTTAAATTGTACATAGCATTACCATATGCAACTAAAACACTTTACAAATAAATCACAATAAATCCAATGTGATAAGATTTGATTCAGATACTTCACAGATTTACAGACCGTAAGTAAATTTCTATATCCATTAAATACCAGTCCTTGGTTCTACTCAAAAACAATGTTTCTCAACTTTTTTTTAACAATCTTTTTTATAGACACAAAAATTTTATCTATCACAAGATTCAGAGTCCCTAACGTGGCAGTCCCTCATAGAAAAGTACATATTCTATTTAACCCCAGCAGCCAAGAAAATGCTATCTACCTTCTCTCTCTAAAGTCTGCAATGTAATTCTTTTCAGTATATAAAATAACATGGCATATGGCTTCTCAAAATATTAATATAACCCAGTAAGATATCTTACTCCCCAAGAGTGGACACTACCCTAGCGGATATTTGTCTAAAATATTCAATTTTTTAAAATGCAACACTTTCTGCCTCTACAAATAGTAGTATCATCACAAAGAAATGAAAGAAAACATTTACTCAACCCCACAAAAATATGCCTCAAAGAACACTTTAAAAGTTCAAATTATCCTCAGCTTTATCCTCTTATCTGGTCTCTGCAGTAACCCTATCAGGGGGTCAAGGGAATGGACATCACCCACTGTAGCACACAAAGTTCGGCACAATATGCTCATTATTCTTCTATGAGTACTCTACATCCCAACCAAACTACATTTATTCATCCAACAAAGATTTTTTTAAGCACCTACTATGTGTTAGGCACCGTTTTATACATGAGTTTTCTCCTATGCTTTCTCAAGGTGTTTTTCCTATATCAAATTTTTAAAAATGAGAGTGAAAAGATTATTCAATTTATTCAAAGGTCATCCTAAAACTAAGGCATTTCCTATGGAGTTTTTTCCTCAGAATTTTCAATTTCTCTATTTATTCTTACTCATGGAAATATCACGACCAATTTAGCTGAAACTATATAGCCTCTATGACGATGATTCCCAAATTTCCCTTTTTAAATCTAAACTCCCTCCCTAAACTCCAGGCTTAAATTAACAAATACTTGCTAAGAATCTTCACTTTAAGGTGAATATATTCAAATCTAAAAATCAGCAACTACCTCCACAAACACACACGACACATACACATTCCTCTCTCTGTCTTTTTACTGTTAAATGGCATCAGCATCCTTCCTCGTGTCCAGATTCAAAACTTCTAAAGCAACTCTGATTCCTTCCTATCTTCCTACCCATAAAATTACTGCCAAGTTGTATACTGTATCTTCAAATTATTCCCTAGTTTCCCATTCCTTTGATTACTCTAGTTCAGGCCCTCTTTCTCTCTCATACTCTTCCAATTCTTCCTGTAACTATGGAAAGATTCATCTTCCTAATAGGCTCTTTCTTCCTTACAGGCTTACTGGCTTACTCATTTCACTCTAACAGCTCAAAAGTCTACAAATGGCTATCCAATACCAAGTGAAGTACAAACTGTTCAACTTGACATTCAAAGACCACCACAAAAGACTCCAACCTACCTTTTCAGCCAAACCAGACTGTTTGTTAGTCCACAAATAAATACCATCTGTGCTTGACCACTTCTCTCAATACATTTATCATTCCATTTCTGCTTGTCAAAACACTATTCTGCTCTGAGGTCCAGTCTAAAGTATATTTGCCTAAAGCCATTTTTATACCCCTTAACAGGATATATTACCTCCCTCCTTTAAACTCCTCTACATTTAGATGTTAATCTTTCTCTATCTCACAGTACTTTTTTTTTTTTTACATGTTCCCTATAGTAAGCCATAAAATCCTCTAAAGGATCAAATCTTGCTGGTTTTTATATCCCCTATAGCACTCTTAGTAGAGTACCTTGCATACAGTAGGGAGTCTGTGTTTGTGAAGTTTAAACTAAAAGCTAGGGTAGAACTAGTTCTCTGGAGTTCATATATATATCTGAAAGCACCCTTCAAAATGTCAGGAACATATTAGCCCAGCAATGAATCTTAACCTTATATCCTTATTCTTAATCTAAGGGCAGTACCATTAGTCTAAATTTAACATCCTTAGGAAAACTGTTTCATTATAACTATCTATTATAAAAGTTAAGGGGCATGTTTGATATCGGAAAGCTCTAAAGGCAATCTGAAAAAATGAGTTTAAGAGTATGAGAAAAATGCTCAGTTGTAGTAAGGAAGGTCATCTTTTCCTTAAAAACAGAAGACAAAAAAGAATGGGTAAAGAAACAGCATCTACAATCCTAGGATGGTAAATGACAAATACATGGTAGCCTTAAGGTAAAAAGTAAAGAAAATTATTTTGAGATGAATTTTCTTGGATGAAAAAAATTCTCGGATATCTAATTCCTTAAAGTCACAAATAAAGTGATGAGTGAACTCAAAAATATATATATTCAATTCTTCCAATAAAGTAGTAATCAAGGCCATCTAATGAGGAAGGGAGTAAGCCTCAAGCAGTCTGTTAAAATGCCAAGAAAGAGAAGCTAAGGGAAAATATATTGGAAGTCTAGAAGACATGAACAATTGCAGAGCAGCAATAAAAGCACAGATGAAATTAGCACAAATTTGCAGTATTCAAATAGTATGCTTGAGTAACTTTTCCTGTGAACTTGGACTCTTCTGGCACTGCACAGAAGCTTTAATTTACAAAGCTCCTTTCCTACATGGAAGAAGAAATCAGTGAGTCCACAAGTTACCAGAAAACAGCTTTGTATCTATACTAGTGAGAAGCTTTGAAAAGTATATGTGCAGGAAGTTCCTAAAAACAGGGAACCGTTTTCGTACAATTGTTTAGTATCTAACTTAATAGAAGACAGCTGGATTTTCATATTTGCTTTTGCATTCAGTCTGTTGCTGTATATTGTTTTGGTTCATAGTCTATGAAGATTATTACTTAATATAGTTACTTATAAATTAGATGAAATATAAAATCTGACAATATCTATAAACATCCAACCAATGTCTATCATTTACTCATGCATATCATGAGTCCTATCCTGCAATGATCATTTGAAAAAATATTGGTTCACTAAGCAATGCATATTTAAGATATTAATGCATTTCATTTACAACATCAAAACATCACATTCCTTAAAACATCATCATGAAGTAAAGGATTAACTTAGCAGGGCCATGTTGTCCAAATTCTGGATATTCCAAAAGACAGATTTGGCCATTGCCCAGCACCTAGAAGTTAAACTCTAAGCCCTTGAAATATTCTGTTTAATAACAGTGCCTTTGTTTACCAGAAGCCTTGAGCCACAACAGACACTTTATGCTAACAATTTAATTTTTGGTGGAGGCCTTAGTCCATACAATATCAGTTTGACTCTAGAGGTCAAACTCATCAAGTTACTAAGGTCAGTCACATGGGTACTTCAGGCCTACATGATCGACCCCCAATAAAAACCCTGGACACCAAGGCTCAGGTGAGTTTTCCTGGCTGGCAATACTTCATATGTGTTGTCATACATTGTTGTTGGGAAACTTAAGCACTGTCCATATGACTCCACTGGGAGAGGACAACTGAAAGCTTGTATCTAGTCTCTCCAGGACTCTGCCCTATGCACCTTTTTTCCATTGTTGATTTTAATTTGTATCCTTTTGCTATAATAAACTATTACTATTTGTATCCTTTTGCTATAATAAACTATTACACAGCTTTGCTGTGTTGTGTTTTATTAATCCTTCTAGCAAATCACTGAACCTAAGTGTGGTCTTAGGAACTTCTGACAACTATCAAGCTCATCAGAAAAGTCATTAAATATTCAGGAAGCTCTCAAACTTACAGTTGCAGATATAAGGCTTCCGAAATTCTAACTTTTGCTTGAAAGCTCAAATTTTGCCTGAAAGCACCAAATACTGCCAGTTATTTTCCTTAAAGTGACAGACTCACTTAGTTCTTTTTCAAAAAAACAGCTGCCAGATATTCAAGTCAGAATAACCCCAGTTTTTCAGTCATTCTTCAAAGTAAAATCAGTGGGCCACAAAAGAAGTGGCTAGTTTAGCTCTAAACTCAAATAACCACATAACTGCTTTTTCTCAAAACACTGCACTTCTCAGGATTAATACTATGTGTACTTTCCATTTCAATACACAAAAATACTAAAAAGACATACACTCAAGGATTACAACTTAATAAAATTAATAACTTTCACTGCTCCATAGTAGACATTCTTAATTGAAACTGGCTTTCTTCTTTTTTTCTGCAAGTATGTGGCAGCAAAGAATACAATGACTACTAGTACAGTCTGGTGCATTAATTACTTGGTTATTAATTATTTGGTACATTAACACAATTACTACATTAATTTATACCAGGACATGGAAGTTTTACCTGCCACTGCTTTGTACTATCAATGCAACTGTCAAGAAAGCGAAAATAGCAAACAATGCCTTAGTATTAAGAAAATCATTTGATTTTACAGACCTCTTGAAATGATCTCAGGGAACCCTATGGTTTAGAACCAATACTCTTGTGAAAGCAGACTAGAAGGGACTGTCAATCCCATGGAAGCCATTCCAACCTCTTTCTTAAACAGACTCAGCTAAGTCTGTCAGCTCCTACGTGAAAGACAAGACCATCGCCAATATTGTAACCAAAATTTTAAGTCCATCCTCTCTATTTCTTCATTCCAAGCCTACCCAGCCTCTATTACTTATAAATTTTTGGTTACCACTGCTTTCAAATAAGATCAACTCTGTTATAAGAAATAACTTTGGATTTCTAAATAATTTATTAATGTAACCAACATTATATTCCAATACATTTCAGATTTTAACTTCCTAACTTTCACATTTTTCTTCTACTTATAAACATTTTGATGATAAATTCTAGTCTCTTTATTTTTCTTTGGCTGAATCATACACTTACAAAATTCTTTAAAAATCCCTTACTTGCTACATGATGGTTTGCTATGTTCCTTACCTTTAACAAATTTTCAGAAATTATTTACAAATTATTTAGGAATGTCTTAATTTCAAATACTTTTAACTTTTTAAAAAATGAACCTGAAACCAGACAATTATCACCTAACTGATCTTCAGAATCAACAAGCTCCTTGACACTACTTGCCACAGTCAAAAACATAAGTCTTCCCTCTAGTCAAATCATTAACAGCACACCTTCCACTTTTTCCTCTAAAAGCCCTCCCTCCTCCAGGTCATCCAACAAGTAGCAGATATTTCAGCTAGCACATACACATCAACCCTAGGAAAGGACCCTATAGCGTATAAAAATTTAGTGTATAATGAGAGGCACATCACAAAGAGTATTCATATAAATATTCAAATAAATGTTGTTGGAACAACTATTTAGATGTTTAGAAAGTAATCAACTTAGATTCCTAAACCATACCAAAATAAGTGCCAAATTAAAGTATTATTTTTTAATCAAACTATAAAAATTACAGGTTTAGATATAAAATCTTGAATATGATAATCCTTACTTAAAAGCCAAAACAAAAAACAAAAAACAAAGAAATATACACACAAAGAATATTGAGATTTGACAGTACAAAAAATGAATACGACTGGGTGCACTGACTCATGCCTATAATCCCGGCAGCTCAGGAGGCTGAGGCAGGAAGATCCCTTGAGGCCAGGAGTTCAAGACCAGCCTGGGCAACATCTCTAAAAAAAAAATAATAAAAATCAGCTGGGCATGGTGGCACATGCCCATAGTCCCAGGTACTGGGGATGCTGAGGCAGGAAGATCACTTGAGCCCAAGAATTCAAGGCAGGAGAGAGCTATGATTGTGCCGCTGCACTCTAGCAATAGAGACAGACCCTATCTCTTAAAAGAAATGAAAGAATATGTCAAAATAAAAGCAGGCAAAACACTAAATGCTCATATGTGCTCACATAACACACGCAAGGATCATCACTATAGCTGTTTACAGTATCGTAAGATAAAACTTATTTAATCACTAGAGACAAGGGTAAATAAATTATGCACATCCAACAAAAAATTATGTACCTACTTAAAGCAATAAGGTAGTTCAAAACATTCAGAAGTATAACACATTGTCTGTATATATTACCATAAACTTACCTTCAAATCTTTGCACACTAATCTCACTCAATAGTCAAGTCCTATCTGACTATCCTATTTAAAATAGCACCCTCTCTCCTGGTACTGTCAGTATCACTTTATCTTTTCCAATTCTTTTTTCTTTTTTTCATAGACTTATTACCCTCTAGCATTCCGTGCTATTTATTTATCATATTTATTGCCTTTCTCCTCCTAGCAAAATGTAACCTGCAGCTGAGCAGGTATCTTCATTTGTTTTTTCATTTATCCTAAGCATATAGAATAGGTCCTGGCATAACACAGGTTCTGAAAAACTCATCTTTAAATTAATCAATATACAAAGAAATGGTAAATAGTTGACCCTAGAGAGTATAACTGGGGAACTGAGAGTGATTGAAAGGGATCTTTATAATTAAAAAATACTTTTTTTATATATTGCATTTTTTCCCCTGTGTGAAAATATATATTGTCTATTAGAAAACTTGTAACACAACGACGTTTCTGTATCTAAACATACCTAAAAATAGAAAATACAGTAAAAATATGGTATCATAATCTTATGGGGTTGACTGAAAAGTCATTATGCAACATATGACTGTGTGTTATACATACAATAAATGTATACATGTGTTATACATATGCATATTTATACACATATACATATGTAATAGCACTGGTTACTATTAGGAACAGTGAGATTAGGGAGGTATGAGAGAGTGAAGACTTATTCATTTTCTATTTTATTTTTTAACAATAGGTATCATATAACACCTGTTACATTGCTTGTAGCAAAATAATCCTCCAAGAACAGCTAAGAAAGGCAAATAAAATATTAAAAATAAAAATAAGAAGAAAGATTGTCTGTTTTAAATCATCCAAGACGTACTGAGGCAATTGGAACTTAAGAAGTCAACACTGCAGAGAAAATGGAAACCTGAAGAAGTAAGGTGCCACTCAGCCCAGCCACTCTGTCACTTTTTCCCTCAGACTATTTATTTTTCTTTTGTGGTCACAAAGCAAAAGGTTGAGAATTCATTCAAAAGACCCAGGTCTCACTCCTGGATCCTAATAAGAGGAAAATAATCCAGCAGAACGTTTATCAGTCTCACAAAGCTAGTGAGATAAGTATTAAGAGACTTGAGGGGCCAGGAACCTTTACATATTTCTCTCAATAGTTGCTAAAAGAAGAGGATAATAGAAAAAAAAAATCAAATATAACCAGATTCATAACTGACCTATAAAGAAAACTGCATCCAGCAACAAAAGAATATACAGGTTCTTTTCAAGTCAACAGGGAACATTCATCCAAAACTGATCATATGCTGAATCAAAAAGCAAGCCTCAATTCAAAAAAATCATACAGAGTATGTTCTCTGGCCTCAATAGAATTAATCAAGAAATCAGGAATCCCCTAAAACTGTGAAAGTTCCCATTTCTTTGAAAATTAAACAATATACTCCTTTATAAGCATTGAATCAAAGAATAAATCACAATGAAAACCACTCATATAACAATTTGTGACTGTAGCTGACCTCATAGTTTCAAGGAAATCTATAGCTTTAAGTGCTTACATTAGAATACTGAGAACAATTATTTAAGTATCTACCTCAAGAAATTAGAAAATAAGCAAAAAGTTAAACCTGAAAAGGCATAAAGAAAACAGAAAAGAATAGAATTAATGAAATCAAAAACAAAGGTAAAACATAAAACTTGAGGAAAAAAATTAAAGATTGGCTCTTGAAAAGACTAATAAAATTGATATATCCTAGCATAACATTGAACGAATGATGAAAAAGATCACAAATTATCAATTTCAGCAATGAAAAATGGACATCCTAAAGAAGAACAATTAATTATGCTATTATAGATCAAGAATTACAAGAATATAGAAATAAATCAACGGGATAGAACTCAGATGTGGGTAACAAACTCACACAAACATTGCCATGAATACATGAAAATGTTGAACCTGAAAAAAATGGGCTTTTTAGTTGATGAAAATGAGTCAAATAGATATCCATATTTTTAAAAAGTGATTCTTGACCTTCCTTGCTCCAGAAGCAAAAATCAATTCCATATTGTGGAATTGTGTTACATCAAACAAAAAAACACACACTCTGGGAGGCCAAGGCAGGTGGATTGTTTGAGCTCAGGAGTTAGAGACTAGCCTGAGCAAGAGCGAGACCCCGTCTCTACTAAAAACAGAAAGAAATTAATCGGACAACTAAAAATATATAGGAAAAAAAATTAGCCAGGCATGGAGGAGCATGCCTGTAGTCCCAGTTACCTGGGAGGCTGAGGCAGAAGGATTGCTTGAGCCCAGGAGTTTGAGGTTGCTGTGAGCTAGGCTGACGCCACGGCACTCTAGCCTGGGCAACACAGTGAGACTCTGTCTCAAAAAAAAAAAAAAAAAAAAACACAAGCAAATGTATTCACATCCTTAGGGTAGGCAGATTTCTTAAACCAGACCCCAAAAAGCACCAACCAAAAAAGGGAAAATTGATGAAATTAAGAATTTCTGTTCATCAAAAAACAATAGTACAAAATTGAATATATCTGTAAAATCTACATTCAACAATGGACTCATAGCCAGGACAGAGAATAACTAAAAATAAACATGATAAAAGAAGACAAGCCAAAAGAAAACTGAGCAAAAGACTTGAACAGCCACTTTACATAAGAGATTATCCCAATGGCCAATAAACATACAAAAAGATACCTTCATTAGGCATCATATCAGGAAAATACAAATTAAAACTGCAAGGGCTATTTCACCAGCCACCCACCTAAATCACTGCAATAAAAAGAATAAACAGTATCAAGTGCTGCCAAGAATGTGAAGCAACTGGAATTTTCACACATTGCTGTTCAGAATGTAAACTGGTACAAACATTTTGCAAAACTATTCAGCAATATCCACTAAGCTTATCATATCAATATCCTATAACACAACAATTTTAATCCTAGTATATAACATAAATGTATACATATCTTCATCAAAAGTCATTACAACAAGTTTCATAGCAATGCTATTTTTAATATCCAAAACTAGACACAACCTAAATGTCACGTCTATCACCAGTAAAAATGAAAATACCCTGTGGTATAATCACAATGAGTAAAACAGTGCTACATGTAGTAACATGGATAAACCTCATAAACAAAGTTAAATAACACACACAAAAATATGTATTATAGGTTGAGTATCACTAACCCAAAATTCTAAAATCTAAATGCTCCAAAATCTGAAACTTTTGAGCTCCAACATGAGACTCAAAGGAAATGCTCATTAAAAATGCTCATTGGAGCGTTTTGGATTTCAGATTCTCAGATCAGGAATACTTAACCAGTATAAAGCAAATATTTTAAAATTAAAAAAAAAAAAATCCAAAATCTGTAGGGACCGTCCCTGGGCAAAATTGGCTTAAGCCCCAGAGTCAGCGAAACTGGGTTTGCTCTCCTTGGGGCCAGAGGACAATAGGTCCGGACATGGCCTGTTGACCAAGCAGAACTATTCCTCATGACAGATAGCTTTATGACAGATAAGCAAGCGCCTGGGGTCTTGCAAACAAGCCAAGGCGTCTCATTATCCTGCATACGGTAATGAGATAAAGAATGAGATAAGAAGTAGAGATGCAAACGTCTGCTTCCCTTGAGCAATCGTCTGAAAGGAATAAAAATGTGTTTTCCTCAAGGCGCCCAAGGTAGTCACATACCAGGAAGTAACTGCCAGACATAGGAAAAATACATAATAAAACGACTGGTAGATTCACTACTTCAGTCTTGTACGTCTTGTGTGTGCGTCCATGTGTTTCTTTCTGTGTCCATCCCCCGTTTTGCAATCCGGGCTGTGACAAAATCCAAAACACTTCTACTCCCAAGCATTAAGGGATACCTAACCAGTATATGATTCAATTTTATTACATAAAATTCAAAAGTCAAAAATAATCTATAGCATAAGAGTCAGGATTCCGTTTACCCCTGGGAGAGACGGTGTGGGTGTCAGATTGGGAACAGTCACAAAGGAGAATCTAGGATGTTGGTAAATATTCTGGTTTCTTGATTTAAGCATCAATTACAAAGGTACATCCACTTGTTAAAATTCACTTAGCTGAACACTATGCTTTGTGTGTGTTATACTTCCCAAAAAAAGGCATACTTAAGAAAAAAAAGTAATTCTAAATACAGAAAAACTCTTTATATAAAAACTTTCAATGTTAAAGGGGAATATGCTTAAAAATATTTGTGTGTACATATATATAGGGGGTGTGTGTGTGTGTGTGTGTGCATAAACAATATTAGGCAAAGTTATATCCACGCCAAACACTTCACAACAGTGCACTGTCCAGTTGTTACCCTCTCCCTTACCTATTACATCATCTTGGACTGAATCTCTCTTAACGCCCAATACTGCTAAATAATTGCACAGGCCAAACTGTTGTAACTTTTGAAAATTCACATACGTCCTGTTCAATAGCCTAAGACTCAGTGGTCGGTACCAAGAGCTGAGTCAATGCGTGACACAGAACCAGGTCTTAGTCCTGTCTCACCAGTTCTGCCTTTCTATGACTAACATACCTCATGCCCACTGAGGTCAGAGATATGACTAGAAAATCCATCCTTCTGTCTCTTTGGCATGTGTATTTTTATACCTCTCAGGATTTTCTCACCATTTTTCACTTTCTCTGTTCATTAAGTAATTATGCAAATTTTAATCAACCACATAGGACTTCATCCAAAAATTCTCTATCATGTTTCTTTCATATTTAATCCATACCATTAATAAGTAGGATAAGCTTCCCAGCTAGGGAAGCTTCCTCTTAATCCCTCTAACTCTTAATAAGCAACAATTAATATCCATCTATTCTTGCATTATGGGTCATCTCTTCTTGGCCACATATTATAACGTGCCCAAAGAAAAAAATTACAAGAAAACAGCGTAACTTCTAAGCCTCTATATAATGTTAACATACCATTCACTTACAACTTGATTTTCTCTTTCAACATCTATGTAGGTTTCTGATTCCTATGACAATTCACATCGATATCACCTACCACGAGAAGACAGGTGCCAAACGTTCCCTTTTTTCTGTAAGAATCAAATACAGTGCTCAGCTTGGTAGCACATATACTAAAAATTGGAATGATACAGAGAAGATTAAGATGACCCGTGCACAAAGATGACATACAAATCTGTGAAGTGTTCCATATTTTTTATGTACTCTTACCACACACACAAAAAAACATTAACTGTGAGATAATGATGTGTTCATTTACTTGACTGTAGTATACTTCACTATGCATATGTGTATCAAAACATTGTGTTGTGTACCTTATATAAAAGCAAAAAAAAAAAAGGAGCAAGAGCCATGTACAAACCTTGTAAGTACTTTAAAATTGCCTTTTGTTTATTATAAAACATCAACATCACTGTGAATTAGAAAAGGAGAAATGTTACCATATTTCACAAAAGGAAACACTGAATCATGAGGAACTTAAATTAACTTTTCCAAAATAGTGATTCACTAAAAGCATTAAAACCACAAACTCAGGTTTTCCAAAGCCTGAACTTTGGGTTTTTCCTCTATACTACTTCCACTATAAGCATCAGGAAGATAGAAATCTAGCTACCTGCTATTAGTAAGTTTCTAAACACATGCCCCATAAAGAATGATCACTAAGCACGTAAGTTTAGAAAAAGCAGAGTTAAGCAAAAAAGTTTGTTTTGTATATCAAAGACTCTTAGGACTCCTATATCAATGTGCATTCTAGATTTCCAAGAGCACAGACACAAAATGCAGAAGTTCCCAAATTATTTAACTGTCAAAAAGGCCACAGAACACTAATTCTTTTAACTGAATAATGCTGTGCATAATTTAGTAAATGGTATGACATGCTTATGAAACAGTTGTTAACTGGCTAGTAATTCCCTCTCTTTATTCAAAATTGCTTTCTTCTGATAAAATATCTATTTCAATTCTCTAGGTTTTGATTAAATATATCAGCAAATATTGAAAATAAAGCATTACTTACTTTCGAATATACTAAAGTAGGCCGGGTGCAGTGGCTCACGCCTTTAATTCTAGCACTTTGGAAGGTTGAGGTAGGGGGATTGTTTGACGCAGGAGTTCAAGATTAGCCTGAGCAACATAGCAAGACCTCATCTCTACAAAAAAATTTGAACATTATCTGGGGGTGGTGGCACACATCTATAGTCCCAACTACTTGGGAGGTCCAAGCAGGAGGACTGCTTGATCCCAGGAGTTTGAGGTTGCAGTGAGCTATGATGACACCACTTCACTGTAGCCTGGGCAATAGAGCAAGACCCTGTCTCTAAATAAATAAATACATACACATAAATATACTAAAGTAAAACCAAGAAAGCCAAGCTAAATGACTGTTTTAAAAAACTGCAAAATATTTACTATTAGGAATAAAAAAATTATCTATTAAATTTCATCTTTTGCTATTTTGAAAAAACTGCTCTCCTTAATTTGCTATTCCTTCTACCCATTCCTTGAAGGATTTAGCCTCCAAAGTCCAACAAACCAATCTCTTTTTTAAGCCCTTTAAAACTTGTGACTTAAAACTTCTTTAAGCTACTTACAGTTTCCTGTCTGGCATGTAAGAAGGTCAAAAGTCACTACTCCATCCTAACAAAAAGTAAAAAAACTGAAACACTAAAGAATCAACAACTCTTCTTAGTTCCTTCAGACAAGGTCACAGGGCAAACCGCTGCCCAAAATTGAGAGACAGACAGGCAGAAACAGAAAAATCACAACTCACCATAGCAGAAACCCACAGTCAGAAACTTCCCTGGGAACCAGTGCCAGATTAGGGAAGTTTGAACTATAACTGAGGAATTGTTGAAGGCTCAATGTAGAAAAGTCTGAGAGTTAAAAACTCCAGGGGGCCCCAGTCAGAGGAGGGGCCCTGACACTTGTGAATTTTATTTTTGTGAGCTCTACTAGGTCCTCACAGTAAATAACAGAGAAAAATCTCTTTGTGTTTCTGGGTAGGGGAAAGAGAAAAAGAACAATTGTGAAATATGTCAGAACATCTTTCTTCTTAACAAGACCTATCTTTAGAAGAAATTAATTTACCAGAGCCAAACCTACCTGGGGGAAAGGAAATATTGTACGAAAATCCAGCTCCCTTTAGCCTTTAAGAAGGGAAAAAGAAAATACTAAACACTAGTCCATTACAGCCATTCTGTCTCACGTAAGGGGCATTAGGGATGAAGGTGGGGAACTGAGAGACATCGGTGAAGTTTGAAGCCCAGGAGCATAGGCTCACAAGACTGAGACCTGATCACAGTACTATCGAATGCTTCCCCTACCATTATATTACCAAAGGCCTATTTGCCGCAGTTCCTTTTACCCACTGCATCATGTACACCTTGCAACAAAAAAACTACAAAGCATACTAAAAGGCAAAAACACAGTTTGAAGAGACAGAGCAAGCATCAAAACCAGACACGATAGGAATTTTGAAATTATCAGACTGGGAATTTTTAAAAATTGTGATTAATATGCAAGTGTTTTAATGAAAAAGGTAGACAACATGCAAAGACACAGACAATATAAGCAGAACAATGAAAATTCTAAGAAAGAACAAAAAGTCAAAGATCAAAAACAATGTAACAGAAATGAAGAATGCCTTGGATGGGCTCACTAGCAGACTGGACACAGCCGAGAAAAGCATCTCCAGGTATGAAAATATGACAAAAGAAGTACTTCCAAAATCGAAAAGCAAAGAAAAAAAAAAAGACTGAGAAAAAAATAAATAAATAAACCAGAACACAACAGAACATTCAAGAACTGTGGGACAACTACGAAAGGTGTAACTTACATGTAATGGAAACATCATAAGGAAAAGAAAAAGAGAAAGGAACAGAATATTTGAAACAATAATGACCGGGAAATTCCCCAAGTTATATGTCAGACACCAAACCACAGATCCATAAAACTCAAAGAACACCAAGCAAGACAGAGGCCAAAAAAAAAAAAAAAAAAAAAATACATCTAGGCATATCACATTCAAGCTTCAAAACATCGAAAATAAAAAAAAAAAATCTTGAAAGAAGCCAGAGTCTAAAAAACACCTTGCCTATAGAAGATCAACTTCTCCTTAGAAACAATGCAAACAGAGGAGAGTGGAATGAAATATTTAAAGGGTTGAGAGGAAAAACAACACCAACCTAAACATCCATACTCCGTGAAATTATCCTTTAAAGGTGAAGGAGAAATAGACATTCTCAGACAAACAAAAATTGGAAGGATTTGTTGCCAGTAGACCAGTCTTGCAAGATATATTAAAAGAAGGTCATCAGAGAAAAGGAAAATGACATAGGTCAAAAACTAAGATCTATATAAAGAAAGGAAGACCATCAGAGAATGAATATGTGAAAGTAAAATAAAAACATTTATTTTTCTTATTCTTAATTGATCTAACAGGTAACAGTTTGTTCGAAATAATAACAACAATGAACTTGATTAGGTATGCTTATATGTAAGTGAAATGAATGACAGCAATGAAACAAAGGACATGAATGAGGCAACAGAAATATATTTTATTATAAAGTATATACATTACCCATGAAGCAATATAGCATTATTTGAAAATGGACTTGGGTAAGTTGTAAATACATGTTGCAAACTTCAGGGCAAGCTAAAATGTAACTTTTAAAAACAAGTATAACTGATATGCTAAAAACTGAGAGAAAATGGAATCATATAAAATGCTCAATTAAAGTCACAAAAGGCAGAAAAAAATAGAGAAAGGGCAACAAATAGAAAACAATAACAAATGTGGTAAATATTAACATATAAGCCAATGATAAATAAAACTATTATACTATTATGACTATTTTTGTAAGCTTGCTGTAATGAAAGCTTTTTATTCTTGGCTCCATATTAAATATTAATCTAACTATATCAATAATCGTTTTAAACATCAAGTCTAAATACACCAATTCAAAGATACTGTCAGAGTGGACCAAAAACCAAGACAACTATAAAAACAAGAAATCCTTTTCAAATCTAAAAATACATAGATTAAAAGCAAAGGGATGGAGAAAAATATGAGCACTGCATGAAAATACTAACACTACATGCTAACACTAATCAAAAGAAAGTGGGCGTAAGGAAAGTTATCAGGGATAAAGAGAGGCATTACATAATAATAAAGGGGTCACTATTCCAAGAAAACATAATAATTAATGTATATGCACTTAACAACAGAGAGTAAAAATACACAAGGGGGAAAAAATTGAACTGCAAGAAGTAATACATGATGAATGCACTATCAGAGTTGAGACTTCAACATGTCTCCATCAGAAATGGACAGATCCAGCAGGCAGAAAAATCAGTCAAGGATATAGTTGAACTCAGCAGCACTATCAATGAACTGGATATAACTGATATCTATAGACTACTTCATATAACATCTGCAAATTACACATTCTTTTCAAGCTCACATAAAACAGTCACCAACATAGAACACATTCTGGGCCATAAAACACACCTTAACAAATTTATAATTATAGAAATCATACAATGTCACAATGGAATTAAACTAGAAATCAATCACCAAAAAAAGCTGGAAAATCCCAAAATACATGGAGATTATACAACACACTTCTAAATAACACATGGATCAAAGAAGAAATCTCAAGAGCAATTTTAAAATACTCTGAATTAAACTGAAATGAAAATACAACTTATCAATATTTGTGGGCTGCAGTGAAAGCAGTGCTTAGAAGGAAATTTATAGTTGAATGTATATATGAAAAAAAAAAAGATCAAATCAATAATCTAAGCTTCACATTAGGGAACCAGAAAAAGATAAGCAAATTAAATTCAAAGCAGATGAAAAGAAATATAAAAATTACAGCAGAAATCAATGAAACTGAAAACAGGAAATCAATAGAGAAAATGAACAAAGTTCGTTCTTTAAAAAGATCAATAAAATTAATAGGCTTCTAGCCAGGCTTAGAAAAATAAAAGAGAGAACACAAATTACTAACATCATAAAAGAAAGAGACATCTCTACAGGTCCCAAACACATTAAAAGGATAATAAACTAATATTATGAATAGCTCTATGCTCACAAATTTGCAAACTGAGATACAATGGAACAATTCCTTAAGAGACAGAATCTGCCAAAACTTACAGAAGAAGAAATAGATCACCTGAATAGGTTCATATCTATTAAAGAAATTGGATCAATAATTAATAATTTTCCAAAACAGAAAGAACCAGACCCGGATGGTTTTACCAGTGAATTCTAGTAAATACTTAAAGAAGAATTTATAGCAAATCTCTACAATCTCATAAGCAGTTACTATCTAACTCATTCTATGAGGCCAACATTACCCTAAAAGCAAAACCTGACAAAGACATTACAAAAAAAGAAAACCACAGACCAATAACTCTCATGAATATAGAAGCGAAGATCCCAACAAAATATGAGCAAATCAAATTCAGCAATGTATAAATAAAATTATGCACCACAACCAAGTGGGATTTATCAAGGCTGACTCAACATCAAGAAAAGGAAATAAAAAGTATACTGATTGGGAAGGAAAAAATTAAATTGTCTTTGTTCTCAGATGACATGATTGTCTATGCAGAAAATCCAAAAGAACTGCCAAAAAAAAAAAAAAAAAAACCTCATGAAATTAACAAGCAAGGTTGCAGAACACAAGGTTAATATAAAAGTCAATGGCTTTACTATACATACCAGAAATGAACAAGTAGAATTTGGAATTAAAAATACATTACCATTTATATTAGCACCCCCAAAAATGAAATACTTAGGTATAAATCTAACAAAATACATATAAGATCCATATAAAAAAACTATGATGAATGAAATCAAAGAACTAAATAAATGGAAAAATATTCCAAGTTCATGAGGAAGACTCAATGATACCAAGATGTCATTTCTTTCCAACTTGATATACAGATTCAACATGACCCAATCAAAATCCCAGCAAGTTATTTTCAAATATTGACAAAATGATTTTAAAGTTGATATGAAGGCCGGGCCCAGTGGCTCACACCTATAATCCTAGCACTCTGGGAGGCCAAGGCCGGAGATATCTCAAGGTCAGGAGTTAGAGACCAGCCTGAGCAAGAACGAGACCCTGTCTCTACTAAAAATAGAAAGAAATTAACCAGACAACTAAAAATATATATAGAAAAAATTAGCCAGGCATGGTGGTACATGCCTGTAGTCCCAGCTACTCAGGAGGCTGAGGCAAAAGGATCGCTTGAGCCCAGGAATTTGAGGTTGCTGTGAGCTGGACTGACGTCATGGCACTCTAGCCTGGGCAACAGAATGAGACTCTGTCTCAAAAACAAACAAACAAACAAAAAAACGTTATAGAGAGGTATCTAGAGTAGCCAACACAATACTGAAGGCAAAGAACAAAGTTGGAGGGCAGATATTACCAGACTTCCAGACTTATTATAATGGAAAAATAATAAGATGGTGTGGTATGGGCAAAAGAATAGACAAATAGATCAGTGGCACAGAACAGAGAGCCCAGAAATAAACCCGAATAAATATAATCAACTGATCTTTGACAAGGGAGCAAAGGCAATACAATGGAACAAAGACAGTCTTTTCAACAAATAGTGTTGGAACAATCCACATGCAAAAGACAAAATAAAAAAATGAATCTAGACACTGATCTCATACTGTTCACAAATTTAACTCAAAATGGATCACAGACCTAACTGCAAAATGCAAAACTATAATATAAAATTCCTAGAATACAACATAGGAGAAAACCTACATGACCTTGGTAATGGAAATGACTTTTTAGAAACAACACAAAAGCCATGATCCATGAAAGAAATAACTGATAAGCTGGATTTCATTAAAATTAGAAACTTTGTTATGCAAAAAGCACTGTCAAGAGAATGAAAAGACAAGCCACACACTAAACGAAAAATATTTGCAAAAGACACATCTGATATTACCCAAGAATATACAAAGAACTCTTCTCAGCAATAAGGGAACAAATGGCATGATTTAAAAATGGGAAAAAGACCTGAACAGACATTTCACCAAAGAAGATATATAAATGGCAAATAAGCACATGAAAAGATGTTCAGCATCATATATGATTAAAGAATTGCATACTAAAATGAGATATTACTATATACCTATTAGAATGGCCCAAAACCAAAACAATGACAACGTCAAATGCTGATGAGAACAAGGAACAACAGGAACTCTCGAATTCACTGATGGTGGGAATGCAAAATGGTACAGCCACTTTGGAAGACAGTTTGGCCATTTCTTTCAACAACTAAACATAATCTTACTATACTATCCAGCAATTGGGCTTTGTAGAGTTTACTGAAATAAATTGAAAATTTACATTAACATAAAAACCTGAACACGGGTGTTTATAGCAGCTTTGTTCATAATTACCAAAACTTGGAAGCAACCAAGATGTCCTTCAGTAGCTGACTGGATAAACAAATTACAGTACATTTAAACCATGGAATATTATTCAGCACTAAAAAGAAATGAGCTATCAAGACATGAAAATACATGGGAGAAACTTAAATGCATATTACTAAGTTAAAGACGCCAATCTGAAAAGGCTACATACTGTATGATTCCATCTATATGACATTCTGGAAAAGGCAAAACTATGGAGACAATAAAAGGATCAGTCGTTGCCAGGGGTTAAAGGAGAGGGAGGGTGGGAAGGATAAATAGGAAATGAGCAAAGGATTTTTAGGCAGTGAAATTATTTTGTATGATACTACAATGGGTGATACATGTCATTATACATTCATCAAAACCCATAGAATGTACGACACCAAGAATAAACCCTAATGGGAAAACTATAAATGTACGGTGATGAGGTATAAATGTAGGTTCATGAACTGTAATAAATGTACCACAGTGCTTGATATCAATAGTTGGAAAGAGAGGAGAAATATGGGAACTCTATACTTTCCCCTGAATTCTGTTGTGAACCTAAACCACTCTAAAAAATAAAGTTTATTAATTTTAAAAAAGTGAACTGGGGAAAACAAATTCTTTTTGTGCCTATCTAGTATTCACTATTTTACTCAAACTGCATTCCTGTCATTTATACACCACCTTTAACCATTAAATCCAATACCTTTTCTTATTTTGCAACCCTTGTCCTTATTGTCTTGAAAAAAAAAAAAATCACTGTAAAAATGACTACATGCAAACATATAAAAACAAATCACATATTTAACTTCTCTTTAATTGTGAGCAATGACAAATGTAGAGAATTCTTAGATAATTCCAAAGAACTACTAAAATCTAATTGAAATGTTATTTTTCCTACCATCAGCAATAAACATGGCAGCATCCCATAAGTAGTAAGTGTAATATCAATTCCTCCAGATACCTGGATTAGCTTTCTTAGTCAAGGAGGAACTAAAAAACAGTAAAATATTCCTAAGCTTCATATGGTCACTACCTAATCCAGTGATTAATAATTTCCTCTAAATCCATGCTTTTGCAGCTACGCTAAAATTCAACTGATATGGACAAGCACCCAAGCTCACTATCTATTTATACATAGACAGAGCAAACTGTAGTTACTTAAGTGAGATAATGTATGAAAGAATATACAGTTGTTGCTCAATAAATGAGTAAGAAAGCTAATAATAATTTAGTTTAAAAAAATACTGTAGTTAAGTCCTCACTTAACATCATTGATAGGTTCTTGGAAACTGCAATTTTAAGCAAAACAACACACAATAGGATCCTCAAATGTTATTTTGTTATGATGTTAATGAGAAAAAAATTAGTTTCACTGTACTTCCTTTTACTTGAAGTCACAGCTTCCAAGATCCTATCAATATTAAATGAGGACTTATTGTATTTCTCTCGAAAAGAGACAAAAATTTGTCAAAAAAAAAGGTCACTTCTCATTCAACTTTAAGAAGTTATTTATTTATTCAAACATCCCTAAAAATGCATATATAAAGGTATTAAAGCTCATTTCTCTATTGCCTGAGATAATCTTCAGAGTGTATGTACATGTATCTGAATATCTATCAACATATTCTGAAGTACTTATACACCATACTAAATGCTTTAAGATGGCTATTAATCTCCTGTTGTTCCTCCTATAAGAACTTTATTCTCCTACTGAAACAATTTTTTCTGAAGTGATAAGAAAGAAAAACAGACGAGTGAATACAGCAAAGTATAGATTTGTGGGTCAAAAACTTTGGTTTGAATCATTTGGTAGCTCTGCGATCTGAGAAAGTTACCTAAAACTCTCCACATCTCAATGTCTTCGAATGTTAGCTGTCATATGCGTTAGCTATAATTATATTCAGGGCAACAAGGATATATACAGATACATTTCCAATATATACATAATATACAAAAAATTTATAGTAGTTACCTTTGGTAGTAAACATGAATGATTTTTTTGCTTTGTAGTTTCTAATAGTCTCCAAATTTTACACAGTAAACACGTATTAATCATACTTAGGGAAAAAAAGAGATTTAATAAAACTATATAGAAGCCAAACCATCCAACAGACAATCAAAATTCACCCATTATACCAAGAACCAAGAAAATCATAACTTGGATTAGAAAAAGACAATCAACAGATGTTACCATTGATATGTATTAGATGTCTGAATGATTTTTAAAAGATTTTAAAGCAAACATCATAAAAAACACTTCAACAATCAATTAAAAATTCCGTTAAAACAGACAAGAAAAGGAAAATCTTAGCAAAGAAAGTCATAAAACAAATGGAAATTATAGAACTAAAAAACAAAACAACAAAAACAATAAAGAAAATAAAAAAACTTACTGGATGAAATGTTGAGATGTTGATCAAAGGAAACAAAATTTCAGTTAGACAGGAGGAATAAGTTCAAGAGATCTATGGTACAACATGGTACAACATAGTTAATAACAACATATCATATACTTGAAATTGCAAAGATTTTAAGTGTTCTCAGCACAAAAGATGCTCAGTATGTAAGGTAATGCATACATTAGTTATCTCTATTTAGCCTTTCCATAATGTATACATATTTCAAAACATCACATTGTACATGATAAATACATACAATTTTTATTTGTCAATTTAAAAATTAATTTTTGTTGTTTTAGAGACAGGGTCTTGCTCTGTGACCCAGGCTGGAGTGCAGTGGCATAATCATAGCTCACTGTAACCTCAAACTCTTGAGCTCAAGTGATCCTCCTGCCTTAGCCTCTCGAGTAGCTAGGCCTACAGTTGTACACCACCATGACTGGCTGTCTTTTTTCTTTTTCCCTCTGTTTTTTATAGACATGAGGTCTCACTATGTTGCCCAGGCTGGTCTTAAGATCATCCCATGTTAGCCTCCTAAAGTGCTGGGATTACAGACACAAGCTTCCATGCCCAGGCTTAAAAAGTAATTTTTTTAAAAAAACATACTATATGGGCTCAATAGCAGAGATAACAGAGGACAGAATCAGAGGACAGACAGGTCGATAGAATTTACCCAATCTGAACAACAAAGAGGAACAGGAAAAGAAATTAACGAAGTCTCAAGGATTTGTGACGACAATAACAAATGATCTAACTCCATTATCACTGGAGTTTCATAAAGAAAAGAAAAAGAAAGTGGAGTTGAAAGAGTATTCAAAAAAAATGGCTACAAACATCCAAATTTGGAGAAGGACATAATCCTACAGATTCAAGAAGT
Source organism: Avahi laniger (assembly GCA_963575035.1). Taxonomy (NCBI): domain Eukaryota; kingdom Metazoa; phylum Chordata; class Mammalia; order Primates; family Indriidae; genus Avahi; species Avahi laniger. The sequence goes on from CAUYSK010070772.1 coordinate 45,014, forward strand.
GAGCAAACCTCAAATAGGTAAATCCAAAGAAATTACATCTTGACATATCATCAATAAACTTCTGAAAACAAAGACAAAGAAAGAAATCTTGAAAGCAACCACAGAAAAAAGATGCATTTCCTATAGGGGAAAACCAATTCAAGTGACAGCAGATTTGTCATCTGAAACCACAAAGGTCAGAAGAAAGTTGCTCAAAATTTTTCAAGCACTGAAAGAAAAGAACTAAGAACTGTCAATCATAAATTCTATATGTGGTAAAACTATCTTTCAGAAATGATGGTGAAATGACATTCACAGGTAAAGGAAAACTAACAAATTGTTACTAGCAGACATACCCAAGAAAATTCTTCGAGGAATCTTGAAACATCAAGAAGAAAAACAATGGGAAAAGCAAAAATGTGGGTAAAAATCAGCAAACTGGCCAGCTGCAGTGGCTCACACCTGTAATCTCAGCATTTTGGGAGGCCAAGCTGGGAGGATCACTTGAGGCCAGGAGTGTGAGACCAGCCTGGACAACATAGTGAAACTCCATCCCTTCCAAAAAAAAAAAAGACCACCCTTCTAGTCCAGAGATTTTAAAATCACAGCTGATGGTTGAAATAAAAATTATAGACAACAAAAGAAAAAAATAGGTAAATTGGAGTTCATCAAAATTAAAAACCTCTGTGCATCAAAGGACACTATCAACAGAATTAAAAGATAACCTATGAAATGGGAGAAAATATTTGCAAATCATACATCTAATAAGGGGATTGATACCCAGAATATATAAAGAATTTCTATAAATTAACAACAAAAAAATCAAAATCCAATTCAAAAATGAGCAAAGGACTTCAACAGACATTTCTCCAAAAAAGACATACAAGTGTCCAATGAGCACAAGGAAAGATGGTCAGCACCACTAATCTTAGGGAAATGCGTTTCCACAGATACCACTTCCCACTCACTAGGATAGCTACTATCAAGAAAATAGAAAATAACAAGTATCGGTGAGGATGTAACCTTTGTGCACTGCTAGTGGGACTGCAAATGGTGTAGCCACTGTAGAAAACAGTGTGACAATTCCTCAAAAAATTAGTAACAGAATTGCCTTGTGATCCAGCAATTCCACTTCTGGTTACATACGCCAGTGAAAGCAGGCACTCACATAGATATTTGTACACCATATGTACATTACTCACAATAGCCAAAAGGTAGAAGCAACCCAAATGTCCATGGATGGATAAATGGGCAAACAAAAGGTGATACATACATACAATGGAATATTATTCGGCCTTAAAAAGAAAATTCTGACACATGCTACAAAATGGATGAACCTCTTGAAACTCAACAATTAAAAATAAAATAGTATTTGAAAATGGACAAATGACACAAACAGACATTTCACCCAAGAGGATATACAGATGGCAAATGAGCACCTGAACACATCTGTCGATATTATTGGCTATTAGGAAAATGCTAATTAAAACCACAATGAGATATCACAGAACATCTATCAAAATGGTTAAAATAGAAATAGAAAATGGTGACAACATCAAATGCTGGTAAGGATATAGAGAAACTGGATCACTCAAACATTGCTGGTGGGAATGTAAAATACCCATTCTAGAAAACAGACCAGTAGTTTCTTATGAAAGTAAACATGCAACTAATATATAATATAGTAATTATACTCACAGGAACTTATCTGACAGAAATGAAAACTTACGTTCTCACTAAAACATAGACACAAATGTTTATGGCAGCTGTTTTCATAACAGACAAAACTGTAAATGACCCAAATGTTCCCCAATGGCTGAATGGTTAAACAAACCCTGGAACGTCCCTATCATGAACGACTACTCCACAAAGGAACAAAATATTGATATATGCAACAACTTAGTTGAATTTTGAGGAAACCGTGCTGAATGACAAATGTTAATCCCAAAAGGTTACATACTATATGATTCCATTTATATAACCTTCTTTAAATAACAAAATAAAGAACAGATTAGTGGTTGCCAGAAGTTAGGGAAAGAGGGAGGGGAAGTGAGAGAAGAGTCTGGTTATAAAGTGCAGCACAAGGGATCCTCGTAGTGATGAAACTATTCTGTATCTCTAATATGGTGATAATTACATGCATTTACACCACAATAAGTATGTGATAAAACTGCACAGAACTGCATACATCATACCATCCATACACACAAAAAAATGAGTACATGTAAAATGGTGAAATCTAAATAAAATAGATGGATTATATCAATGTCAACTTCTTGATCATGATACTGTACTATAGTTAGTTATGCAAATGTTACCAGTAAGGTAAAAAGGATGAAGGGGTACATCTCTGTATTATTAATTTCTTAAAACTGCATGTGAATCTATAATTAACTCAAAAGAAAAAGTTTAATTCAAAAGTTAGAGAAATGGGGGGGGCAAGGGCAACATACGTAACCTAAATATCTGTACCCCCATAATATGCTGAAATAAAAAATAAAGACAAAAAAAAAGTTAGAGAAATAGATCAATATTTAGATAGACAGACAAGGATAGAAGAGGAACAGGGTTCTATTATTACACAAGCATCTTAAATGTGAATCCAGGTTAGTGAGTTACACCTAAAAAAAGGCTTACAAGAATTGAGGGAGATCTCTAGGTCTTTCCCTTAGCTTCGGACAGATATATAATATTAGAGAAACGGAATTTTAAAAGTAACACTGAATGTTACAACAACGAACATATGAATATGGAAAATTTGCTGGAGCAAGATCATCCATAGGATTTTCCATACCTACTGTGGTCATGTGTAGGATCTTTCCTACACATAATAATCAGACATGCATTTAAATATGACTTCCACCTTTCAACACAAGTATATGCAAAAGAAATAAAAATCACTGACTAATAAAGAAGGTAAAATAAGGCTAGTTTTTCTTTCCTACCGTGAAAGACAGGAATTAAAAGAATGAGGACCTTATTACTTAAGCAGCAGATGTGCTTTTAATCTGCTCCCAAATCATCCAAATCCATTTTTAAAGATGAAGAGTTACCCATGTATTGGTCAGTCTGGGCTGCCTAATAAAATGTCACACACAGTCTGGGTGGCTTAACCAACAGAAATTACTTTCTTACAGTTCTGTAGTCTAGAAAGAGAAAAAGAAAGGTACTGGCAAAGTTGGTTTCTGGTGAGGCCTCTCTCCTTAGCTTGCAAATGAAGGCCTTCTCACTCTGTCCTCACATGACCTTTTCTCTGTGCACACATATTCCTGGTGTCTCTTCTTATTAGTATACCCATTCTACAGGGTTCATAAGGCACCCTATGACCTCATTTAACATTAATTACCTCTTTAAAGGAACTATCTCCAAATAGGTTACATCGAGGGTTAGGGCTTCAGCCTATGAATTGGGGTGGGGTGGTGTCAGGGAGAAGGGAAACAATTCAGTCCATAACACCCAGTGACTGCCAGCCCTGAAATATTATATATTCAGTTCTGTATGGGGGTGTGTGTGTGCGTGTGTGTGTATATATATATATATATATACGTATGTATGTATGTATTTGTGTGTGTGTATATTCTATGTACTGGAAGGGAAAGAGGGCAAGGCAAAGCAAAAAGTGCAGTGTCTGCATTAGAATTCCAGGTCTATCATTCAGTTTTCTCAACAATGAAAATAAAGATGATACCTACTCTTACTGTGTAAGAATTAAACTACATAATCTATGTAAAGTACCTGACATACAGTGAATGATTAGTAAATACTAAGACTTTGCTTTTCTAGTCCCCTCCAAAATATATATATAAATATTACCCAAATCTGGACATATCTGAAAAATTATGAGAACTGGGTTCTGTCCCAGTCGTACTACTACCTGGCTATGTGAAACTTAAGCAAACCACTCTACCTGAGTCTGCTTCTGTACCTGAGTAGTGAGAGGGTTCCCTCTATCATTAAAATTCTATGCATCTATACATATCACCTGATGACTATAATATCAAATGCTAATGCTACAAAAGCCAATCAAACTTTTGCTCTATAAAACTACAATAAGAGGATTATGAGATTTCAGTATCATTCTTTCATTTACTTTCATTCTTTCAACTCTCCCATAACTATCCTTTGAATTTGAAAAACTTAACCTGTACATGTCTGCAGACTAATTTTATCATCTATTTCTCTATCAGTGATGCCTTATTTTTCAACTAGACTTTATATTCTTTTATAATTTTTTCATTCCCCCATAATGTTCATTGTTTTACTAAATCACATAATCACTAAATGCCTGAAATCATACCTCAAATCCTGTTAAGATGTAGTAAAAATGGAGATGTTTTCAGTAAGTTTTCTCTAATAACAACTATTTTTAACTTAGCCCAAAATTGAAACGTATTGCAGGTGATTTTAAGATAACACACCTATCATACAAATACCTGCATATTGAAACAATAACCACCAACCATAGTCAATATTTTTGGTTTAAAATTAAGATAATGATAGCCAAAAAGTAACATCTATTGTGGGGATACTTGATTCACTTAATGAAAGACAATTTATCATGTTGGGCCTAAGGGAAGAACTCTTATGTATTTGCCCTTTCTCCCACCCCATCACTCACCAATAGCATTCCAGTATTACCTGATATTACGAGTAATATACATGGTATACTTTTACTTTGGTACCCTCAAGAAAGCTCACCTCCCAGTACTCAGGTCCCCTCCCATACAATCCATACAGGGTCATGTGACTAGCACTGGCCAATGGAACATTAGCAAGCACGAGGAACACACAAGCTTAATGAGTACTGGCACACTGGGGCTTGGAAAGCTCCCTCATAGCACACAGCTGTCATGCTATGAAGAAGCCCAAGTTTCTTCAAGTGGAGAGGCTATGTAGCAGGAAGGAAAGGGGAAAAGAGGAAGATGCTCAGCTATCTATGAGCTATTCTAGCCATTCCAGCTGAGGCACCAGATTTATAAGTTAAGAAGCCACCTTGGACATTATAGCCAACAGATGACACATGGAATAGTCTCCATCAAGCCCAACTAATTTTAAATCAAGAGCAAATACATAATTGTTGTTTTAGCAACCAAGTATTGGAGTGCTTTATTATACAGCAGTAGATAACCAAAACAATTAGAACTGTTCCTGTTAGGCAGTAAGCAACCGAAAAAAAAAAATGTCAGTGGTAATAATTATTATTAGTAATTATTGAAAACACTTTCCCCCAAAGGTACTCTTTTGGGTATTTGAGCGTTCTTAAAGGTATTCTGCTCATTTCCCTAATAGCCAGAAAAGATATAGGAGTAAAGCAATCAGAAAGGCCTACTCTTCATTTTCCTCTCCTTATTCCTAATTTACAGCTGTCCTTTTTATCTTTGTCAATAATATTTGTCTGGTTTCCTCAGAGTGGCTAATCAATGATCCATACCAATTCTAGCCTTTGGCTGTGCTCAATACCTCACTAACTACAAACAGCCCCTTCAACCTTGCTTCTGACCACCGGTAAATAATTGAGAGTTCAGTAAAACACACTCTTCACGAAGAGTTGAAAGTTTATATTCATTCAATTCATAATTCTTTTTTACTTGATAGAATCATTAGGCGAAGGGCATCAGAACCAATCATCTCTTGCTCAGAAACTAAGTTAAGCACCAGGAAAAAGACACCTGCTACTTTTCCTCAAAAAACTTACTGATCCTGATGATATAAATTTCTTGTTCTTTTAAGCCCCATGACCCTTTGCTCATACTTCACTCATAATATTTATCTTAATCTAGCCTGAATCATGGTTATTAGTTTATTTAACTTCCTACTAGATCTAAAACTCCCCTGGAAGAGAGACTCATTGAGAAAAGGGGCATTTTACTCGTTGTAACCCTTGAAGCACCTACTACATTTCTCTACTACTCATACAAATACAGTAAAAATATCTGAGTCCTGGTCAGCAACCGCTCTGTCCATAACTAATCTTTGTAATTCTCATCTCCATTCTTATTAAGAAGTTATAATGCAATCAGTGGCAAAGTTAATGAATGCTGCATGTTCTAACATTAACCTTCAGCAATTATTTGACTTAATTGAAAATGGTTTTATTTTTATACAGACAGCAAAATGATTTTTAAGGAAAAGAAAGCTACTATTTATATTCCTTATTTCCTTCTTCTTAAAGTTTCAGGCTTGAAAAAACTGAATATATATTAGGTCTAGGGTAAGATCTAAGTCAGATGCCAGACAAATACTGTAATATCCAAAGCAAAGCAGCCCTGGTAGAGACTACAGCAAACTGGAGCACTCAGGACCCGCTGTTCAGCTCTAATAATCTACTCTCAAGCAGGAATGGCCACCAAGGATGGCCAAGCTCTGTGATTTTTCAAGAGATGCTAGAAATCAAGACTTCTTAAATGTGAAGTCTTCCTATTTTTAAATGGTGACAACTAAGTATTAAACGTTCCAAATACACCAAGAGCAAGCAATGCGTATCTGTGGGTCGGATGCTTACTAAGGGCCTCCTGCTACTACTGCAGGCTCACAGTTAAAAATCTCTCTATAATTGAAGGCACACCAGGGAGAAGGTGCACTAGGGGGAAACAATACTCCTTTACCACCGCCCCTCACCCCTGCAGAAGAAAGAAAAAAATAATAAGGACCAGGGAAAGCAGTTCCATAAAATTAGAGTATCTACCAGTGACAAACTCCTTTAATTTAACCTTTTCTCTCTTTTCAAAAAGAAATTTGTTAGCAGGTTTAGATAGGATTAAATGAAGAACCTTTTGTAGCAGAAAAAAATGAGAATTTTTTTCTTTATAAATTTTTTTCTCAAAACCTGCAAAAAGGAAAATATTCAGATAAATGTAATAGTCCAAATTACACAAACCTTTCCAGCCTTAACCAAACTAATGAAAATGCTCAGTAATAAACATGAGAACCAATGATTCACCATGCACACAGAAAAACAAGGTACAAACTACTAACAGTTTTAGTATATTTGTACTGGTCTATCTACATATTGTCACTTAACTTTCTTGTGATCAACAGTACAAAACTAGTCAGAAACAAGGTTGAACTCCCTGATCAGGGAACCCTAGTCTAACAAAACACAGACTCAAGCCTATGACCTAAACCTCTTTAATACCACACGATAAATAAATAAGGTGTGATCAATCACTAGACAACATTTCTTCAATACTTTTACAAAAGACATGACATTATTTAACGAAGTTTTAAAGGTTTTTCCTTCCATTTTAAAATAAGAATTTATAGAGAACACTTGATTTCACCTCTAAAACTGCTTAACCTACTACTGGAAGCCCTTATGAAGTTAAAATGAAATTTTTAATAGAATTAATCACGGTAGGCTTGCCTTTGAAGTTCAAAACATTCTCTAAAATAGTAATTAATAAGGGAGACCCTATACCAAAGGAATTAGTAGGCAATTTAATGAAAACAAAATATATTATAGTTTGGGGAGGGGGACTATTTATTTATTGAACACTTACTATATGCCAGGCACTGCTGAATACATCAGGGTTCTCATTAAATCTTAAAAACAACCATATGAGGAAGGTACCATTATTATCCCCATTTTACAGATGGGGAAACTGACCTTTCCAAGATCACACAGCTAGTAAGTGGCAGAGTCAGGATTCCAACCCAAATCTTGTCTAACTTCAGAATTTGCACGCTTAACCACTACACTGTATTGCCTCCAGTGACTCTGGGTTGATATCTAAGATAAAAAAAAGAGGGAAATTTGTACTTCTCAGAAGTAAATTTTATAAACACACTAGAAATGGAGGGTAGTTTTTAAAACATGAACCAAGTCTCATATATACAGTCATACAAACATTATTTTTATTCCCAAATATATATAATAATGATGAAAATCTCAGACAATAGACCTCTCACAAACACGACTTTCCCTAAGTACTCAATCATGTTTATTATTAAAAATTTAATGGGAACACTCTGTACTTTCCTCTCAATTTTGCTGTGAACCTAAAACTACTCTAAAAAATAGTGTATTAAAAAAAATATGAACTACAATATCCTAGATCTGTCTAAGTCAATTCGGTTCTAAACTGACATTAAGACTAGATTCTTTCAGTATGAACAGTTGCATTCTATTTATTATAACCACAGTACTAAGCGTGCAGTGGGCACTCAATAAATATTTAACTGGTTTTTTCAAAAGCAATGCCGTAAAACTGGAATTTTTAGCACTTCCAGAACACTCCCCAAAATTTTGCAATACATAGACATGAAATTAGTTGAAATATAGTTAGACCAAAAAATTGAATTCTACTGAATAATATAAAAGGAATACAACATGGCTGAAATAAATCAGACTAACTTTATTTTTCCACCTTAAGTACCAAAAGATGTAGCCTTAAGTCAAAAATGGATTAGTACTACAGAATCTTTTCCTAATTAGTTTCAGTCTGTTCTAAATCCTCTAAAGCAGCTTACCCCCAAAAAACTTGGAATTGTCCAGAGTGACTGTCAACATATGAACCAAATCTTTTTTTCCTGATATTCACCAAGGTTGTTGAAATTCTAAGGGTCTATTAAGGCTGATTCGAGAGATCTATTAAACGAGTTTTGTCTATTATCACCACTTCTCATCCCAACCTTATGCTCTTATCAAGGACCACTGTTATACACAGCTAAGTTCACATAAGAGAACAAGTAAGGAGACACTAACTTATTTGAAAAAAGCTATTTATCCTGTATATCTTGCAGTAAATTATCAAATTTAATTTTCAAACAAAATACTGTACTGCTTACCAACAAAAAGTGCTGATGAGAAGCACTATTATAGTGATACTATTATAGTATTATAGTATTATACTATACTACAGTATAATATTATAGTATTATTCTATTATAGTTTTATTTCACTACTGTACTTCTAAAGTCTCAACTGGGAAAGCATTACATGAATATTAATAAAAAGGAAGTCGAGAAGATACAGACATCGCTGGAGTATGGGCCCTTAATAACACCTGTAATTCACAGAACTCCTTTCTCTTTGATCCATGTTTTTATAAGTGATCCAAAGACTTTTCTGCATCATTATGCTTTCTAGTAGACAGAAGCTGAAATGTGCAGTGCAACAAAAACATTCTGACCAATGTATTTTTCAAATTAAATTAACATAGTACTCTTTTAAATACTTGTATTCAAAGCTTCTCACTAACCATCTAGCTTTATCAGGGAACACACACAGGTTAATATAGACTATGACTGCCTTGGCAGCTGCAGCTTGGCTGAATCCTGGGACACCAGCTCAATTTGGAAGGGGCAGAACCATACCCGGTTCTCACTGGATACACTTTTTCCCATGCTTTCCATTTTAAAAACTTTACATCTTCCCAGAGGAGCATTAAATATACGAAGACGCCAGGGAGTAGTATGCCTGTAGGGAAGATGAGTGATCGCATTAAATCTCTACGGATGAAACCTGAAACTTCAAAACTTTTCAGAACATATCACAGCTGAAAGGACAAGGTATGTTTTACTCCATCACTCCCACTTCTTTCCTGGAACCAGCTTCCCCAATCCCTAAACAGCCACTTACTGGTTAGTTGGAGGAGCAGTCAGCGGTATGGCCACCTCTTCCTCCTCGTATTCTGGTCCATCCAGAGAGTCACCTTCATCCACGGTCCCCAGGCCCGCGCCCAAAGGGGGCAGCGGAGGAGGCGGCGGCAAAGGGGGGAATCCGCCGCCGCCGCCTGGCCCAAGAGTCTCAGCAGGCAACGAGGTGGTCACCTTGGTGAGCGCCATCTCCCCACTAGGTCCGGCGGCGGCAGCACCAGCCACGCCAGCAGCGGCACCTCCCCCTGTCAAGCCGGCTCCCCCCAGTGCCCCCGCCACGGACCCGGCTCCTAGGAACCCTGACCCCAAAGCGGCTCCGCTACCCAGAGTCCCGGCCACTCCGGCCTCCACCAGCCCAGGATAGGGGGCAGCTGCCACAGTCAAGGCCGCGGGTATCTTCACCCGACACACTGCCGGATAGGCACTGGAGCCCGCTGCCGCGCCGCCGCCTCCTGCTCCGGCAGTCACCGGGCCGCCCTCCTCGCTGCCGGCCTCGGCCGCCATCATGTTGAAGCCCGCTCTACTCTGCCCTACCCTGCCCGCCCGGGAGCCCCGGGGGCCTCCAGGCCCGGGCTCCGAGCCGCCCCACCCAGGCGCGTCTCCCCTTCAGCTCCCCAGGCGGAGGAAACAACAACAAAAGGAGAGAGCCCGCCGCCGCGCCCCCTCCTAGGGCCACAGCCCAGGCTCCAGAGCTGCCTGGGTTACGGGAAGCGAAGTGGGCAAAAAACCCAACGCTGCCCAAACCTCACCTCACACACCCACACTCGCGCACACACACATGTACAGACGCGAAAAACTTCCTGGCTGCACTAAAGAGAAAAGGAAGCACAGGGGAAGCGGCTAAGGCGGCTGCCGCTCCTTCAGCCACCGCCACCGCTTCTTCACCACCCCAGTTCCGGCCACCCCCACCGCAGCCACCGCCGGTGCCGCTGCAGGGGCTGGGGCCACTGCAGCCGCTTCATCCTCCACCAGGCTGGAGATGGGAGGGGTGGGGGGAAGAGGAGGAACGGGGGCGGGGTAGTGGGGAAATCGACCGAACTGCTCACTACCTGGAGCTTTCAGTTAACGAAACCGGAGAGAGAAAGGAAGGCGGGGCAGGGGAGGAGGGGCGGGGGAAGGAGGGTGGAAGAGCAGGGAGAGGGCAGCTTCTGCGCAGGCGCGAGGGCGGGGCCGGCCGGGCCTGGAGGGAGGAAAAGGAAGAGTCGGGAGGGAAGGAAGCTGCGGGGACGCGCGGTGCGCGCTCGCGTTTGTTGTCCCAGTCTGGTGCCAAGCGCATGGTGATGCGGCAGCTTCTCTTGTCGGTGTGGCAGTGGCGCGTGCGTGCCTCACGGGGCTTTGTGTGATGGGCAGGAGGCATGCGGCCGCTGGGAGCCAGGAAAACTGGAGAGACGAGAAGGACACGGAGGCGGTGGCAAGGAAGGAAAGGGGAAAGGGAAAGAAAATGCCTCGAAAACTAGTTCCCTGCTTCCTGACCGTCTTAGCTGGCGGCGCTCAAAACAGACCCGGGCGAGGGGGTGGGGGGCAACTTTGATGGTGCGGGCAGCACTATTAATGCTTTCCTTTTCGTTTCACGGTAAAAATCACTATAGGACAATTACACAGTAAAAAATGAACTAAATTCTGGAATTCAAGAAAACCAAATGATTAAAGGGTGCCATTTGAGTAGGGTGAAAATTTTGGTAGAAATAGTGGTTGTGAAGTCAGATTTCTACCTCTATCTACGTGTTTTGTTTTCTTTACCAGCTGTCTCATACACACGTATACCTACACCATTTCAAGTCTGTTGGATACTAATGAAGAGGTGTGAAAAGGAAGGATGCCACAGAGGAGACTACAATGCTCTTTTGTCCTCATTTCTGTGCAGAAGACTACGGGGCATGATTCACATGCAAGCACCTTCAACAAGTCAAATGTCAAGAATGTCCCAGGATGCTAGTTAAAATGATTATATATAGTGTCAAAAATTATCAATAAATTAAAATCTCACCCTTAATACAGTCAAGAGAGGAGTTTTATTTTATCTTTTATGCTAAAATGTATACAAACTATATGTGTTCATATAGATGGAGGAATCATTTCCATTGTTTGAAATTACAATATTGTTCTTGTGTATTAAATTCCTCCCGAGAGGAATCCCACATTGAATACCATTGAATATTGATCTTTGAGATCAATATTTTCTCTGCTAAGGATGATCAAATCAACATAGGAGCACATTGGGGATGGCAAAGGGTTGTAATAGAAACCCAGGAAAAAGGGAAAAGATCACCAAAAGAAGTCACAAGATGCAGGCAATGCATTTCCTTTGCAAGTTTGCGTAGGCCTATTTACCTAGTCAGTCACAATAATCAAAAAGTCCTGAGGACTCCTTCATTGTGCTTACCACTTATGCAGAGTACCACCTGGAAAAGGGAAGACTGATTACTCACAGATGCTAGAGTTCTCAGAGTAAACTCAAAGGTGCAACATCCTAGGAATTCATTAGAAATGCCACCCCAGAACCTCTGAATCAGAAACTACGTAGCAATCTATTTTAATGAGCCCTCCAAGTGATTGCTTGCACACTCAAGTTTGAGAACCAATATATTAGAGTATGCTGTAAAGAAGAAGGTATGCAATACCTAAAAAAGGTTCTGAAAGAAAGAATGGATGTCATTCATTCGGTGTGTAGGTAAGAGATGTGGGTATTTATTGCTAAGCACTGTGCTATTCTACACAGGAAATTAGGAAATGAGAATGAAGTAGTTCCATAATACTTAAGATAACAATGAAGTACTACTTATGGCCTCCCTAAGAACAGTTTTTCTTTTTCTTTTAAACTTAGACCCTCAGGGTTAGACAAGACCATCAAAGTACCAACTCTGCCTACTGCCCATTATATGAACCCTAAGTACAACATCCCCAATAAATTTTCACATAGCCTGTGTTTGAAAACCTACAGCATGTTAGCACCCCAATCCTCCCAACACTCCTGCCGTAGTCACCACCAATCACCCTTAAATGCAGGACATTGGCCTCGGAGTTTGTCACCAGCTCTTGGTTATCACCCATCTTCTCTAAATGCTCACGCAACATTTGTGTGTTACCTGAGAGTCCAGGTTAGGCTCACTGCTCTAATTGTAGAATTACTTCCTTCTCCTTTTTTGAAAATTCTTTAGCACTTAAGGGTCAAAGTCAATATTTAATTGACCTAACACCTATTATACACTGAAATATATTCTTTTCTAGTTACTTTTAGGTGTATGTATCTACAAAACTCTACTGCAAATACAACCTGTGGTCTGTCCTACTGTCTAGCCCAGTTCTAGGCATCCTTGACACGCTACTGTGAGCATATCTCCATCCTTTTAACAAGTACTGGATTAGATCAGCTTACATCTTTGGAAATCAATTTCTCAACTAGTAGGAAGGACCTATTATGTCTATTTGTAAATCAACCTAATACCAATATCTTACCTAGTTTATATTATTTAACCTTAGAGTTAGTACTGTTCTTTTCATCCAAAGAGATTACCACATATTTTTAGAAGGTGTTTTCAAATATGTAATATATTCCTATTATTGGACAGATGTAAGCTTTGATCTTTACTATTGCTTGTGTACTTTCTGAATCTCAAATGCGTAGTCTATTTTTAATGACTTTATTTTTTCCAAAAGAGCTTAATGTGTCTATTGCAATTTTTTCTACTCGCCTTGACTTTCTGATCATCTCTAATTTATAGTATCATGTTCTCTTTTTTTCCTGCTAATTTCTCCTTTAGTTTCTACTTCTGTGTCTCCCTTTTCTTTTCTTCCAAGCCCCTGAATTTTTTGACATAAATATACTTCTTGAGGTTTTATGAGTCAAAAACTGAAGAACAAGAAAAAGAAAACTATGAAATATCTATTTGAAGAGAGGCATTACAGGAATTTTGCAGGAATTGATATTAGGTATGGTGTTATGTAACATCAGTTAACAAAGGGAACTAAACAGTCTTAATTAAATTCCCAGATAATATTGAATAGGTAGGTACTAAAGGACAGAACAATATACAAAAAAAGAGGAGAATTCAAAATACATTTTACCTTAATAAAATAATCTGTTATATCTTTAGAAATTTAGTGAAATTTAGAGAAGTTTCTCTAGATATTGAAATACAGTATTTAATGAATACTAAATAATATAAATGCTGGGAAAAGACTTGCATATGAAAAGAAATTGAAAACTTAAGAAAATGAAGTTGGCTCATTCTAGCTTTACTGGCAATTCAAATATGAACGTAATACATTATGAAATATGTTAAATTTTGATTCCTTGAGGATGTGTGGAAAGGTAATTCTAACTCAGTAATAAAACTATAATTTTACAGAACCTCAAGGGGTTTAGAGCAAATATATGAATGGCTTCTGATGGGAGGACTAAGCAAGAAGTGATAAGGAGCTTACAGCTATGTTTGAAGACTTCCAAATCCATACCCTAATACATACTCAACTATACAAACAGGCTTCCAAGTGTATCTAAACAGTGTCAAAAGCTTTCATTGAACCAACAATTTTGAAAGGAGGCTTTTATTATAACCCTAATATCCCCACTTCATTTATTGACCTCATCTTCAAAATCTCCAGAGCACAGATTTCCTTATTAGGGAAATCTTTTGAGAAAATAACATTGAGGAGATGTAAGTTAAGGGAAATATTTTAATGATAAAAGAAATAACTCTGCAGGGATTAGAGTATGTGGCATAATAACTAAATAAGATTTACGAAAATTATTAACACCATGGAGAAACTGAAGAATAGTGCAATTTCTGAGGCTGCAAAATAAATTACATAGGAAGTCATTGGTCACACTCTTGAAACATTTAAACCTAGGTATGGTTAAAGAAGCTTAGAACAGTTACATGTAAATATCCTGTCTCTTGAAAAATGAAAGAATAGAAAAATGTCTTTATTTTTTATTATTAGTTTATTCCTATTCTTCTGTCTTTGTTTCACAGATATTTTTCATTATTCTTTATAAGAAACTTTCCTCCTTCATTATTTTTAATGTTTTTCTTTACCTATTATTTTCTTCTCACCAAGAACATTTATATGTTTTCCTTTGTATACCTTGGCTGTTACACATTATAGTACCCCATTGTAGAATTAAAAGAAAAAAAGAAAATCAAATAATTTCAGGGCAAGGGAAGTAGGGGAGTCAGGGTAGGTAAACTCTCTTCTGTACTTCCTTCATTATTACACTCCTATTCTTGGCATATGTCAGCAACAACTTAAATACCACCTAAAGCATAGTCATGAAATCCAGCTAACCCTTGACTTTTTCACCTCAAGAATCCTGCAAAGTCTCTAATTCAAGTTATATTCTTGGATCTACCTAAAAGTCTCCCGGTAACCCCTTCACCTCCAAATTTAGTTAGCATGTAGAAATACACTGTGCTTTTTAATAATCTTAAAAATAACTGTACAATGAAAGAGTTAAGTGTAGCCTTGAGTCAAGATAATTATAGATAAATAAGATGGGAGCTTTAAGTACTTCTAAAGCATTTTAAGTAGTGTAACTTAATTAAAAATAGCTTTCTATGGTATTTCTAACTGTAATTATTCCTCGATTCACACGCTGTTTTGAAGATTTTTCAATTTGTTATCTTAACAAAACATTTTTTCTATTAATATTTTTCAACTTTCTATTTATTCTTTATTTGTTAAAAAGCAATGAAATATAGCATGTATTTAATAGTATATTAGCATATTGCAGTGATTTCCAGACTTCTGAATGTTATGGACTACTAAAGCTTCACTGAAAACTGAGAGACTGCCAAATTGTTATGAATTTGGCAATTTTGTAAAATCAGTAGTTTTTTGTTGTGTTACAACAAAACTACCATTTCCTGCCACTCTAGTTCACAAATGGAAAAAAACATTTCAAAGCAGGAAGGAAGGAAGGGAGAGGGAAGGAGGGAGGGAGAAAAGAGAAGGGATGGAAACAATTTCAGAAAAAAAAAAAGTTGTTTGAATTACATAAATTTAGCTTCATGAAATGTTCACAATATATTATGCCCTTATTTTTCATTTTTTCCATGGATTTGCTAAAAATTGGTTGTGGTTTGCAAGCTAGGTATCTTAATTCAGGTTTCCTCAGAAGCAGACTTTGAGGCTAAGACTTGAGTGTTAAGTCATTTATTTGGAAAGTGATCCCAGGAAACTTCAGTAGGAGAGTAGGGAAGGGGAGGGGATCAATAAGGAGTATGTTAATGAGCAGATTACCACTATGAGTAAGTGCCGCACTCCATTGCTGGGGAACTCTAGGAGACAGCACAGAATCCACCTGAGAGAGTTCTCACACCTAAGGGACAAAAAGCTGTATGTTTTATCCATCAGCTCTTATTTGTCATTAGTTGAGGGATGCTGCTGGAAGCATCTCCTCTGCAACACCTTCCGACTGCCTTGTGTGCAATTTGAGCATCTTAGCTGCTGGAGAAAGCCCTCAGATAAAGAGACGTTGGTGCTTGCAGTCAGAGGCCATTGGCATGCACAGAAGAGGTGAGTGCCAAGGCGTTATGGGCTTGACACTGACAGGACCTACTATACCAGGGTTTGAGAATTCCTGGGAGGAAGAACTTATTTCTGTTAAATATAGATGCTTCTCAATTCAGATGGATTACATCCAGATAAACCCATCGTAAATTGAAAAATTTATGGTGGGCTTATCGGTACTTAACCCAGTTGTAAATTGAGCAGCATATTGAATGCCTGTCACTTTCACATAAAATTGAAAAATTCTTAAGTTGAGCCATTGTAAGTTGGGGATCATTTAATAGGTACTTTGGAATGTTGTTATACTTGAGCCATTTTATATTTAATTTATTCTACTCTATGACCTGCTAAGGCTATTTAGTACAAATGGTTAAGAAGCTTATTGAACGTTAATCATGGTGTGGCTGGGATGAGAGTTCATCATCTTTCAGTAATGAATTTGTCTTTAAAACAGTGCTGGCTAGAAGGAGTGGTTTTCTAAGACTATTTGATTATTGCCTGATTCTAAACACATTCTTTCTCTGTTCTTTTTTTAACCTATATTTGGAGCTAGAAAATATAATAAAAACAAAATAATTATGCACTGGACCTGAAATAGCTCATTGACAATCAAATGGGAAAAATTTAGGAAAACTTATCATGAATATTACAATAGTATTTTTAAAGAAATAATTTGATAAAATGTTTTCATTAAAAGTTGTCCAAAAATCACACCTTATATTTGTAGAAAAATTTTAAAGTTTTTAAAGTACTGTCTTATGCATTGTCTCTGTCACAACTCTGAAAAAATGTGACAATATTATTATCCTCAATTGACATACCTGGAAGGCTTTTCACTTCCAAAGGTGTGGTCAATTCATCTTAAGTAATGAAGGTTTATTGTAAGGATTCCTGGGGAAGTAAGGCAGGACAAGAAAACTATCCCACAATAAAATGTCTAGTGTCATAGGGAGCTGTAATATCTATCATTTATTGTTCAGGATACAGCTCTGGGGCACTAACAGGCATGACTGTGGTCAAGTCTGAAAAAAAGAGGACCATATTATTATCTCCTTCTTTACTGCACCAGTCCCGTGACTCAGGTGCTCTGACACTACTCCACTGTTTCTCCCAACACAGGCACTGCTTCTACTGATTCTGACTCTGGCCTCGATACCAGTCATCCCTCTCTCTGCACCTCTCAACTTCATGATTTTGCTGACTCGCGGCTCCTACTACTTCTCCGCTTCCACTTACAAATATTTATGAAATGCCAGGGAAAAAGTAGACATGGTCTTTGCTCTCATGGATCATACAGTTTAGAGAGGGAGGCATTTCAACAAGTAGACACATACATAAATGCAGCATTTATTAATGACACTAAAATAAATTATCTTAGGGAAATAAAAACTAAACTAGCTTCAAATATTTATAATTTTTATAATCACTTGACAGTCTTTGTTGAATGTTCACACAGTGTTACAGGGTAATAATGTAGACACAGCAAATCAGCCCCAAACCTGGGATGCTGCCACAGATGGACTGTATTTGAATCTCACCTTTGCCCCTACTAGCTCTATTAACTCCAGCGAAGTTACTTAGCCTCTCTGAGTCTCAGTTTTCATATCTGTTATATGCATGGATAACAATACCTATGAGCTTAGGTTGGGCTCCCCCAGAAGCAGATCCTGAGACTAGAATTGGATTATAAATTGTTTATTTGGCAGGTGATACCAAGAAGCTCCACTGCAGAGAGAGGAAGTAAGACAGGAAAGGGAAGGAAGCCAATAAAGGATGTGTCATCAAATAAGTAACCACTGGGGTAGAGGGAGGGCTCAGTTCCATGGGGAAACTATGGGAAACCATGTAAACATGTCTTAAGAGTTATTCCACTTGAGGAGTGAGGTAGCTAGGGGTACTTACCCTCCAGCTCCTTTCCATCTTTGGTAAAGGCTGCTTTGGGATTCATTAACTCCCTATGCTTCCCAGATGTCCCATGCTCATGGTTGAGAGAAAGCTTTTAGATGAATAGTCAACAGATGAACAGATTCTATAGCCAAACACTAGAATGGTGAGTGACAAGAGAGTATGGGTGGGGTACTGACAGTTGCTATACCTACCCTTTAGAAGGTTTTTGTGAGGATTTGAAATAAGTAAATAGTGGAACGAAGTAGAAGCTCAATAAATTGTACCTATTACTATTGATAAAAGTCTTATTGAGATGATTAGCTATGCATTCATGAAATGGTAATATAATAGACTACAATGTAAAATTCAATATATAATTGTTAACATGAGTGATATAGATTACTGTAGTGACAGTTTAGAAAAGTCAATTAGTTTGTGTCCTGGAGTAAAAGGGCAAAGCTTTTCCTTGAGCTTGTAGTAACTTTCACAATTAACTCCTTTAATAGTGAAAGAAGAGGGACTAACCTCCTAGGCAAGGAGATAAGGAAAGGTAAGGAGACAAGATTAACATTCTTCTGTGGTAGAGAATGAAGAAGCCAGCCTTACTAGAGCAGAGAATTTGTAATTAGAAAAGAATATGAAATTTTAAGGTAGGACAAGTTTATGGAAGTTTTTAAAAGCTAGTCATAGGCATTTAGATTTTACCTTGAGTCAAATAGGCAGCTGCTAAAAATTGTTGAATAAGGAAGACCATCATGAAAATAAAAATCTAAGAATTAGCATTGAGTCTTAGATCTTGAAAAGGAAATTGGAGTTCACCCAGCATAATTCCTACCAATGCAAACGATATTTCTAGAAAGTCTGTGACGTGGTGAGAATTTGAACATTTTCAGTGATTCGACGCTCATAAGAAATGTTAGAATGCTAGAAAGTGGTTCTGTATTGATTAGAAATGTGCTTCTGGTGACTTCCTCATATTGGTCCAAGTTCATGTTTATAAATCTATAATAAATATAGAGCCCTTAAAATACTTGAATCTAACTAATAAGTCCTCCAAAACAAATTCCTCACCTGCCAAATTCTGGTTCCTTTCATCATATTTCAAATGATCAGACACACTCTTCACCATCTTGCTCCTGATCCTCAGCACACCCTCACTGCCACTGTCATTTGGTCACAATATCCTGCAGCAGTAAAGATGGATTTTGGCCAATCTAGTACAGCGTATAAACATTATTAATCTGCCTCTTGTTCTAAGAGGCCTAAGGCCTAAGATTGTATATATCCTCATTGTAACCTTTCAGCAGGATCTAAAAGTTGCTCCCTTCTTCCTTCTTGAAGTATGTTTTTTACTCAGGTTCTGAAACATCAGACTCTCTTAAGTCTCTGGCCTCAGATTCTTTTGCCAGATGCTTTTCCTCTTCCCAAGCTGTAAAGGTTGGAAGTATACTTGGCTTTCTTCATGATCCTCTACTCTTCTTAAATGATTTAATCTAGATCTATGAATTTAAGTACCATTTATATGCAGATGACTCCCAAATGAATATCTTCAACCCCAGGAACTTCTCTTAGCTCAAACTGTTCCTTGGAATCTCCACTTGAGTATCTCATGTCCAAAACAGAACTCTTGAATTCACCACACACAAAATATCCATCCCCAGCATTCCCCATGTAGTAAATGGTGTTACCACTCACCTAGAGGCCAAAACCCTAAATAACATCACTTGATTATTCTCTCTCTCATATCCCCCATTTAATTTATTGGCATGTCCTGTCAACTTGGCCTTGAAAACATATACTGTATGTCTTAGTCTATTTGGGCTATTATAACAAAATATCATAAACTGGGTAGTTTATAAACAACAGAAATTTATTTCTCACAGATCTGAAGGCTGAGAATTTCAAGATCAAGTTGTCCACAGATTTGGATCTGGTAAGGGCATGTTTCCTGGTTTATAGATCATTCCTTCTCATATCATGTACTCACATGATGTAGTGAACGAGCTAGCTCTCTTGGGTCTCTTTTATAAGGACACTAATCTGATTCGTGACAGCTCAACCCTCATGATCTAATCAACTCCCAAAGACTCCACCTCCTAATACCATCACTTTGTGGGTTAGAATTTAAACATATGAACTGGGGGGAGGGGGACACAAATATTCAGACCATAGCACTGTATTTGGTCACATTTCAATCTTGATTGCTATCACCCCAGTCTAAGCCACCATCATCTCCTACCTGGACTTCTACAAAAGAATCCTCTAGCAGTTTTCCTGCTCCCTCTTTTACGCCCACCATCTATTTGACATGCATTAGCTAGAGTGATCTTTTTAAAATGTAAATCAGATCACCTCACATCTCTTTTCAAAATTCTCCCATCACATCTAATAAAATACAAACTTCTTCCCATAGTCTAGAAGGCCCTACATGACGGAGCTTTTGTTTTCTCTTAAACCTCAGCTTCTACTACACACCTACACTTTTCAATGCCTGTGACACCTCCTGGGGCAACACCTCCTGTCATGCTCTCTTGCTACTGCTTGAATATACCAAGGATCCTACCTCAGAGCCGTTGGACTTGCTATACCCTCTGTGTGAAATATTCTTCAACTGATCCTTGCCTGGCTTACTTCCTCCCAAATATCATTCCCTCATAAAGTTCTTCACCGACCACTCCAACCACAAAAAGCCTCTACCTACACTGTTTGGTTTTTCTTTTAGTGCTTTTCAGTGCCTGAAGCTATGACATGTATTTGCCTAACTATTTATTTCTGTCTTTATCTGCTATAATGAAAATACAATAGATGGGATAGCTTTAACAACAGACATTTATTTCTCATACTTGTGGAGGCTAGGAAGTCTAAAATCAAGGCACCAGCAGATTTGGTGTCTGGCGAGGGCTCACTTCTGATTTATAGATGGTTGTCTTCTTAAGAGCTGTCTCTGTCTCGCATGGTGGAAGGGTTGGGGGAGCTCTCTGGTGTGTCTTTTATACAGGCTCTAATCCCATCCATAAGGGCTCCAACCTTATGACCAAATCACCTCCCAAAGGCCTTACCTACAAACATCGTCACATTGGGGATTAGACTTCAGCATATAAATTTTGGGGGGACAAAAACATTCTGTCTACAGCAATTGTCTGCCCCTACAAATAGTGTACAGGCTTTATAAATGCAGGGATTTATTCCTGCATCATTAACTGCTATACTCCTTTGGCCTAGGACAGTGCCTGACACAGAGTATGTACTCAATAAATCTCTGTGAAGGAAGGAAAAATGGAAGGAAGGAAAAATGGAAGGAAGGATTTGGAATTTTTGGTAATTCATATCCTACTATTGAAAAACATTGTCTTTATAGCAATTACTATTGAAATATTTTCCCTATGAATGTCCATCAAGTCAAGTTTTCCCAGTGCTGCATTTGTGCAACTCATGGTATTTAATCTGGTGCATTCTTTTAGTTTGAGTTCAATGTTTCAAGCCTTGGAGATTTAAGTACTATCTAAGTGTTGCTGTGAAAGTATTTTGAAGATGTGGTTAATGTCTATAATAAGTCAAATTTAAGTAAAGGAGAATACCCTCAATAGTATGGGTGGGCCTCGTCCAATCAGTTGAAAGTTTTAAGAGAAAAAACTGAGGCTTCTTGGAGAAGAAATTCTGCCGCAAGACAGCAATGTTAAATTCTGCCAAACTTTCAGCCTGCCAGCCTGTCCTGCAGATTTTGTATTTGCCAGCCACATAATTGTGTAAGTGAATTCCTAAAAATAAAAAATCTTCTCTCTCTCCAATATGTATATATATATATCCAAATATACATATCACAAAGTGATTATCACATCTGTAAGTTCTTTCAGTAGCCTAAGTTATAATTTTTATGAATCTGTTTTTGGAGTGTGTGTATATATATGTATATATTATATATAAAAAATATATATACTGTTTTTGAGTGTGTGTGTGTGTGAATTTCTTGCTATATATCCTATTTTGTGTAGATATACACAAAATATATATATCCTATTTTATATATAATATATATACTCTCTCTCTATGTGTATATGTGTGTGTGTGTATATATATATATATATATATATATTCTATTTTGTTCTGTTTCTCTGTAGAACCCTGATACAGTGCCCATTTATGTGAAAAGAAAATCATGGATGTTATCACTCAAATCCAAATCTTCAGTAATATAATGAACAGAACAATAACATAGCTAGTAACCTCTCTATGTAGATGTCAATTCATTATCCAGTACTATTTAGGTAGCAATAAATCCTCTTAAGCTACCTTTATTTATCCCCATGTGTATTAAAAGTGATTTTGAAAAGTGCCTTGTTAATTTCAAAAAGAATGTTTATAGCATTTTACTATCTCTCAATTTAATAACCTTATCAAAAAACAAAATTAAGGAGAGCTTAGTATGTCATATTATGAATTTCTTCATAGTGAACATAACTAATCATTTTTTCCCATTCTATACTCAAAATAATCAACTAATAATCTTTTCTAAAGTATGTTAGGCACTGGTGTATGTGTTATGCATTTCTGGAAACTTTTCTTTAACATATTATATTTTAAAATTCTACTCTGTGTTATATGTCATCTCATCTCATTCAATCCCATCAATGACCATATGGAATAGATATTACTATTTTCACTCAGTAAGAAAACCAACACTCCCAAGTTTAAACTATGCACTGGCCAAAGTCATGCTATATTTCAGTACTCTTCTAATTAGAACATGTATCCAGGAGTTATCTTTTGGTTTCTCATTTAATCATTACAACTCATCAAATTTATCAGCAAGTCCATTGTCATATCTATAAATCTTTCACTAGCCCAAAATGTAATTTTTATGAAACTGTCTTTTGGAACCCATTCAAAGCAGCCATTTTCCTTCTTAGTATTCTTTTATTTATCTTGGATCACAAACCCTTCTTAGATTGATCTCCAATCAAGCAATATTCAGAGTAGATTGGAAGAAAAATTAAGGAATTTGTGACTGGATGTGAGAAGCAAAGAAGACAGAGTTTTTCTGTTTGTTTTTTAATGACTCCAATATACTAAGCCTATGAGGATAGAACTGATAGATTGTATTCCGAATCAGCTTATTCCCTGCTTATCTGCGGGGATTATATATCCCCACCCCTTGCCATGTAACTTGCAGTGTTTCCTCATCAATGGAATATACTTTTCTGTCCCATTGTCAGGTTTGGCCACGTGATTTTCCTTGGCCAGTGATACATAAGGAGAAGTGACATGTCACTGGACATTTCTGCCAACAGTCCTGCTCTTTTCCATTGCCATAAGAACAGCACGTTCCAGCCACAGGCTTTTCCTTCAGTCAGGGTCCCAGAATAAGAAGATGCATTGAGGCCGGGCGCGGCGGTTCTTGCCTGTAATCCTAGCACTCTGGGAGACCAAGGGGGGCGGATTGTTTGAGCTCAGGAGTTCAAGATCAGCCAGAGCAAGAGTGAGACCCTGTCTCTAATAAAAAAAAAAAAAAAAAAAAAAAAAATACAAAGAAATTATCTGGATAACTAAAAATATATAGAAAAAATTAGCCGGGAATGGTGGCACCTGCCTGTAGTCCCAGCTACTCAGGAGGCTGAGGCAGAAGGATCACTTGAGCCCCGGAGTTTGAGGTTGCTGTGAGCTAGGCTAATGCCACAGCGCTCACTCTAGCCAGGGCAACAGAGTGAGACTCTGTCTCAAAAAAAAAAAAAAAAAAGAAGATACATTGAGTAAAACCGCAGGCAAACCTGGCAGCCAACATATAATGTTAGAAAGGAATATTGATATTTTAAGTAACAGAATTTCAGGATCATTTTTTTATTGAAGCAAAGTTGACTAATAAAGGCAATTGGTCATAACAAATAGAATCAAATGTATTGAAAAATAATGGTAATTTAGTATTATTCTAATAACCAGAGAATATTACCTAAAATCTAAATTACACAAAAAGCTTTTGCTGCCATTTAGAAATAACCGAAAATATCTTCCAAGATTATGAAGAATTACTGAAGAAAGAAAAAGCTTTCATTACAGACTGAATGTATGTGCCCTTCCTAACTTCATGTTTTGAAACACTCCCCCACAAGGTGACAGTATTAGGAGGTGGGGTCTTTGGGCGGTAATTAGGATTAGATAAGGTCAGGAGGATGGAGCCCTCATGAATGTGACTCGTAGCTCTATCAGAGTCACGAGAGCGTTTGCTTCCCTTCTCCACTCTTCCACATGTGAGGATACAATGAGAAGTCAGCAATCTGGTATCTAAAATGGGGCCCTTACCAGAACTTAGCCATGCTGGCACCCTGATCTTGGACATTCAGCCTCCAGAAGTATGAGAAATAAGTTTCTGTTGTTTATAAGCCACTCAGTCTATAGTAATTTATTATAGTAGCCCAAACTGACAAGATAGCTTTAGAATCTGAATTATCTAGATAACTGTTTACATATTAATAGTTAAAGCTAAGTCAAAATTCCTTGATTTATCTACAGAATTTGACCTACAGTGATTGCATAGATAATTAGGTTTTTGTTTGGGGATCGGGATTCTTTGTCCTTTTGGACTGGGGTATTAGAACTGATTTTATATTTTCAGTTTTGCCATTTCTCCATTTTTTTTTTTTTCTGAGACAGTCTCATTCTGTTGCCTGGGCCAGAGTGTACTGGCATCATTATAGCTCACTGCAACCTCCAACTCCTGAGCTCAACTAATCCTTCCACCTCAGCCTCCTGAGTAGCTATAATTACAGGCTCACATCATTGTGCTCAGCTAATTTTTGTATGTTTTGTAGAGGTGGAGTCTTGCTATGTTGCTCAGGCTGGTCTTCAACTCCTGGCCTCAAATGATCCTACCACCTCAGCCTCCCAAACTACTAGGATTATAGGTGTGAGCCACCATGCCCAGCCTTTCTTTGTTTATTAATAAATCCTAAAGCTGATAAGGGTTTCTGAATTTGTACTTTGTTATTTGGTATATAGATTTTTTTATGTCTTAGTTAAGAAAAAGGATGTGAATTAAGTTTCTTTTTTTTTTTTTGAGATGCTTAAACCGAATACAAAAGCATGTTAAGGATTTTCGTTTTGAAAAATTGAAACAAACAGTAATATTTTATTTTCCTAGTCAGCTAAAAATGTATGACATATGCATAGTCTGATTTGTGTAAAGCTGTGCTTTCCTCAAGTAATATAATCAGTCTTTTAAGACTTGGCATTAATCAAAGATGGAGATGATTTGGGCCTGAAGTTTCTTAAATGCATTATATATTGATGTTCCTATTTCCTGAGCCTTCTGACTGAGATCATGTACAATATGCTGCTTATATAATCTTTATTCTTAGATAATATGTTTGTTTAGCTTTTTCGTTCTACTAAGCCAATTATAACATTACAGGAATACATTCATCTAATTAAATAATTATTGAAAGGTTATGTGGTTACACAGATTGATCCCTGTGGTGAGATGGGATTAGCAGGAGCTGGTTTCAGAGCTCAAGTCACCGCGCATGGCCGGACCCTGAGTGGGCTTCCTGGTGGCAAAGCTTTCCCTCTATGAATAGCCACACTCTGTTTGCAGGGCACTCAGGAAAGGGGCAGCAGGCTCAGTTAGAGGTTTGGATGTCATGCCAGGATGGTTTGGGGACTAGATGTAGATCTTGCCCATCACTGCCAGTTTTAATGTAGCAGAGGCAGATGATCCCAGCACAGGGGGTTGAAGTGCATTTGCCTTGTGTACTAGTTTCCTGTGGCTGCCTTGGAAGGGAACCACAAACTGAGTGGCCTAACACAACAAAGATCTGTTCTCTCATGGTTCTGGAGGACGGAGGTCTGAGGTTATGGTGTGGCAGGACCACACTGTCTCTGGAGGCTCCAGTGGAGACTCTGTTGCTTGCTTTTCCAGCTTCTGGTGGCTGTGGGCATTCCTTGGCTAGTGTCTGCATCACTCCAATCTCTGCCTTCACGGTTACATTGCCTGCTTCTCTTCTGCCTCTGTCTTCCCCTCTTCTATCGCTTCTAAGACTGTTGTCTTTGGATTTACAAACCACTTGAGTGATCCAGGATGATCTCTTCATCTCAGTATCCTCAACTTAATTATGTTTACAAAGACCCTTTTCTCAAATAAAGCCACATTCATGGGTTCAGGAAAAAAAGATTATGTGGTTATACTTATTATTTCTTTATATATTGCAGCTATAAAGTCTTCATATTATATTGTTTATCTGATATGAATAAAGTTTCTGAGATCTATTAAAGAAATAAAACTGTGATTCATTTTCATCTAAAAAAATTTTCTGTCCCTTAGAGCAATTATTTTTATGTTTAAATTAATTTTTTCTTTTTTGATAAGTTGATATCTTAACATTTTATTTTATTTTATATAGACTAACCATGTTTTCTATAATTATTTGACTATTATTTCATGTTATACAATAGTACTTCTAAGTCATATTTTTTAAAATATCATATTCTATAGTACCAAATATTTTATATTATAATGTTGATTGTTTTGCTATAGTAGCATTCATTTTTATTTATGTAATTAAAATAAAACATTAGGAGAAAATAAAATTGGGCAATGCTTTGACAAGAGTTAAGAGTTTTAGAGGGAAAAGACACAATTATTATAGTAGATCCTATTAATTGTTTATCTATAATACTCTTCCTGCCTTCCTTATTGCTAACTGAAGTTTTCTCAGCCACCCTTGCTATTAAGCACGGCCATGTATCCACCTGGTTTCCTATATGGCTTCTAAATTTGTGTCATAGTTTAAAACACCTTCTCCATTACAAGACTGTGTTTTAGAAATTCAAGTTATCTTCTGGTGCTTTTATAGTTTCATATTTCACATTATTTAATCTTTGATTCACCTGGAATTTTTTTGGTATAAGGAGTGAGGTAGTTACCTACCTTGTTTCTAAATATAACTTTCTCCTTTCATGCACTTAGTTATTGTCTTTATTTATTTTTTTAATAAACAGGGTCTCACTCTGTTGCCCAGGCTAAAGTGCAGTGGTGTCATCATAGCACACTGCAACCTCAAGCTCAAGCAATCCTCCTGACTTAGCCTCCTGAGTAGCTGGGACTACAGGCATATACCACCATGCCTGCTGATTTTTTTCTATTTTAGGGGGATCTCACTATGTTGCTCAGGCTGGTCTTGAACTCCTGGTCTCAAGCAATCATCTCACCTTGGCCTCCCAAAGTAATGGGATTACAGATATGAGCCACCAACTCTGGCCTGCTTTTCTTTTTCTCCCAATACACAGTTATCTAGCTTTAAAAAAAAATTTGACTCTCAGCAGTGAGGTATTATTAAAGGGAAGAAATAACATTAGGACTTTCATATTTTAATTATCTCTGGCATTCAGGAAAAGCTTCTACTATATTCAAAACTTTGGAAAATGGGAGATCAAGAACAACCTGCTTAAAATTCCTCTCCATTTTTCTACCCCATACAAACATTCACTTTAGAGTAAAAATACCAAAGAGGAAAAGAGAAACCTCCACAAATATATGTGAAATATGAAGATATATCCAAAAGTTTGTTAAAAATCTTTTTTTCTTGTCAAAGAGGTTTCTGGCACCACAACTTTTCAAAAGTTAAAACAGACCTTCTGTAGTTCAACATTAGATATATATACTAGGACATGTTTCTTTCTTTATTGGTTCATATTACATGGGTTTACATATGCAGCTATAAAAGGCAAAAGTAAGCCTGCTTTCTTTTTTCAATTTTTTTTTATTTTTATACATTTAGGAGATACAAGTACAGTTTTTTATACGGATATATTATATAGTGGTAAAGTCTGGGCTTTTAGTGTACTCATCCCTCACTCTTCCTCCCGCCACCTTACACTTTTTGTAGTCTCCAATGTCTAATTATTTCGCTCTGTATGTCCATGTGTGCCCATTGTTTAGCTCTGACTTATAAGTCAGAACATGAGGTATGTGACATTTTTTTCTGAGTTATTTCACTTAGGATACTGGCCTCCAGGTCCATCCAAGTTGTTGCAAAAGACATGATTTCACTCTTTTTTATGGCTGAGTAGCATTCCATAGTATGTATATACCACATTTTCTTTGTCCACTCATCAGTTGGTGAGCACTTGGGTTGATTTCATGACTTAGCTATTGTGAATAGTGCTGCAATAAACATATGTGTGCAGGTATCTTTTTTTTATATAATGGCTTCTTTTCCTTTGAGTAGATACCCAGTAGTAAGATTGCTGGATCAAATGGTAGTTCTATTTTTAGTTTTTGAGAAATTTCCATAGTGTTTTCCATAGAGGTTGTACCAACTTACCTTCCCAGCAACAGTGTGTAAGTATTCCCTTTTCTCCTCATCCTTGCTAACATCTGTTGATTTTTGTCTTTTTAATAATAGCCATTCTGACTGGTATAAGATGATATCTCATTCTGGTTTTAATTTGCATTTCTCTGATGATTAGTGATATTAAGTATTTATTCATATCTTTGTTGGCTGCTTTTATGTCTTTTGAAAAATGTCTGTTCATGTACTTTGCCCAATTTTTAGTGGAATCATTTGTTTTTTCTTGTTGATAGGATTGCTTTGGCTATTCAGGCTCCTTTTTGGTTTTGTATGAAATTTAGGACTGTTTTTTCTAATTCTGTGAAAAATGACATTGGTAATTTGATAGGAATTGCATTGTTGATTGCTTTGGGAAGTATGGTCATTTTAATGATATTGATTCTTCCAATTCATGAGCATGGGATATTTTTCCGTTAGTTTGTATCATCCATGATTTCTTTCATCATTATTTTGTGGTTCTCCTTGTAGAGAACTTTTGTCTCCATGGTTAAATGTATTTCTAGGTATTTTATTTTTTTGGCTATTATAAATGGAATTGAGTTCTTGATTTCATTCTCAGTGTGATTATTATTGGTATATGGAAATATTGTTGATTTTTATATATTGATTTTATATCCCAAAATTTTATTGAAATTATTTATCCAATCCAGCTATTTTTGGAGAAGACTTTAGGGTTTTCTAGGTATAAGATCATATCATCAGCAAAGATAATTTGACTTCTTCTTTTCCAATTTGGATGCCTTTTATTTGTTTTCCTTGCATGATTGGTCTGGTTAGGACTTCTAGCACTATTTGAATAGAGGGTGAAAGTGGGCATCCTTGTCTTGTTCCAGTTCTTGGGGGGAATATTTTCCTTTTGAGGTATGTTCCTTCAATGCCTGGTTTGTTGAGGGTTTTTGTCATGAAGGAATGCTGACTTTCATCAAATGCTTTTTCATCATCTATTGAGATGATCATATGGTTTTCATTTTTAATTCTGTTTCCAACATTATATTTTTTAACAAAGAAGGAATCTCTTTTGTAGAGGAGATATGCTTCATTTGTCTCCTTTTCCTCTGAGTAATCATGATTCTCTTTACATGTAGGAACAGAATATAATCACTTATAGATATAATTTAGGTTAGGAAGATGGAGTTACAGGATGCTCTCCTTTAAAATAATCTTCATATTTATTAAATAGATTTGAGAAAATATAATTTATTATAAAACTGGCAGAATATTGATACTTGTTGGAGCTGGGTGAAAGTATATAGGTGGATACCATCCTATTCATTCTACCTTTTTTTTTAATGTTTGGAAAATCCCACAATTAAAAGAGTAATATTTTAAAATTCTACTGGTCATTTGTATCTTACTTTGCATAAAGATCCTAAGAACAACGGAGAGTTTCTAGCAAGAGATGAGGAGGGCTCACCTCAGAGAGATGCATTCAAATCAACCAACAACTAGGAATATAAAATTGTTTTCCCAGCATTTGGAAATAACTCATGTCCAACCAAGAAGAAGGAAAAGGCTGAAAGGAGGATAGTACAAAATGGATCTCAAAATACAATGCCTTTCTACTGGAATGAAGTTGCATCACAACACTCTATTAATGTGGCTGACTAGTTGTTATGAGTCAATATCACACCCCAAATTTTAGGACATTATGTCATAGTTTTTCAGCTATTTATTATTTCTTTTGTGAACAAAGAGTCTTTCTCTGCATTATGCAATAGCTTTGAGCTGTCAAGACAAATTTAGATTTTTTTAAAAAATTTCAAAATGTTAAGAGGGTACAAATGTTTTTGTTATGTGGATGATTTGTATAATGCTGAAGTCAGGGCTTTCCGTGTGCTCCATCACCAGAATGGTGCACATTGTACCTGACAGGTAAGTTTTTAGCCTTCTCCCCCGTCCTGCCCTTCCCTCTTCTTAGTTTCCGATGTCCTTTACACCAAATTTAGGCTTTTAAAATAAAAACAGTATGGCGTTTAGATTAGTGAGGACCAAAATAAATAAATAAATCTCTAACTTCCATTTCAATTTTAAGATTCTACTTTACTTTGATTTGAAGTGAACTAAAATTGAAAAAGCTTCATGTTCATTAAAGCCACATTTGTATTGAATTCTCATTCAAATTTCTCCAATAATGTGCCTTCTTTATCAGCAGTATTTACTTCTGCTAAAATGTTAATCAAAAGAACAAGAAGGAAGGTCTCAGTAAATGTCGTGTGCTTTGTTCCCAACCAGATAGATCCCTTTTGTGGGTGATCCAAACCGACAGTTAAATCATGTTTATTCTCACCCCCTTCTCCTACCAAATTAAAAAAAAAAAAGTCAAACATTGTTTTCAGGTACTTTGCAAAAATGTAAATGAGAGGGACTAGAATAAGACTGGCTTGCTTTATATAATAAAGATGGCAAAGAAGTATGGAATAGACAGAAGTAAAAACAGAATCAAGGTGGGGAGCAAAGTTGTATTTCATTATCATTGTTTTATTTTGGTAGACAGAGAAAGAAACTCTGGGAAAAGCAAGATTTTAAAGAAGATTTGTAAGAAATTTTGAAGAATAATTTAAATATGGGTGATTAGCTTTACAGAGTCATATCTGTATTCATTTTGAATGTGTTTCCAAACTGACACTGGTCTGAAGTTGAAATAAAGTAGGCCCAGTTTCTTTAAAGTTTCAGCTCTATAAAATGAGCTTTACTTAAGTTCTCCTAAAGCATGTGTGTTAATGCTGCTCCTTACTGTCGCCATTATAAAGATGTTATATTAATTTCCTTATCGATGACTCACATATTGGTTAAGATTAAATTAAAAGATTAGCAGGAGACCTTATATATGGAATGCCCTCATCACTCAGTCATTTTTTTCACTAAATTCAGGACACAGTGTAATGAAAAGATCACAAACATTGTTTTTTGCTTTTGTTTTTTTGTTGTTGTTTTCCTGGAACAGTTTATGCTCCAGATCTACCACATACAAATTGGGTGATTTTAGACAAATCAAACTTAATGAATCTTTATTTCTACATATGTAATTTCAGTGACTTTTTTTTGTTCTAGAAATTCTATTTGATGTTTTTTCAAAATTGCCTAGTATCATTTGAAAATGCCATGTTCTTTTTTCCAATTTTTTCATTTGTGTCTTGAACCATTTGAAACATACGTTGTAATCAATATCTAATAATTCTATTTTCTAAAGTTATTGGGGGGTCTAAACATGTTTTCCTTGTGTTTGTTGACTTTAACTTATGATGGACCATTTCCTCATGTGTTTTGCAATTTTGGATTGTGAACGCATTTTAACCAGAACTTTATCTGTGTGAATCCTTCGTGGTGTGTTCTTCTACAATGGTTTGTACTTCCACATCGAGGCAAGGTACAGTAACAGAAATTGGATTTACCCTCCTGGCTGAAACAACAAAAAATCCAGAAAAAAAGATATATCACACCAATACTAATCAAAAGAAAGTTGAAAAATAGATTTTTCTTTTTTTTAAGGCAGAGTCTTGCTCTGTTACCCTGGGTAGAGTGCAGTGGTGTCATTATAGCTTACTGCAACCTCAAACTCCTGGACTCAAATGATCTTCCTGTCTCAGCCTCCTGAGTAGCAGGAACTACAGGCGCAGGCTACGCCCAGCTAATTTTTTCTATTTTTGGTAGAGATGGGGTCTCACTCTTGTTCAGGCTGGTCTCGAACTCCTGACCTCAAATGATCCTCCTGCCTCAGCCTCCTAGAATGCTGAGATTACAGGTGTGAGCCACCACACCAAGCTGAAAAATAGATTTCAAAGCAAAGACTATTACCAAGGAAAAAGAGGATAATTTCTTAGAGCAATTGGGTATTTGTTTCTGCAAGGTTGCATGTGAGTATTATTAGCTTTGATATTAATGGACATACAGGAAAAGGAGAGTAGGCCTTAGATACATGAAAGGCAGGGGGACTTCGCACTGAGGCTGGAAATTTCTTGGCTTAAAAGTTTTCAGGTCTTCCAGAGAGTGTAAATTCTAATCTCAAATCTGAATGCTGTTCTGAGGCAAATTCTAAGAGGAGAGTTTGTTTCCTGATCCAGAATGTGGTGAGATTAGAAACTTTCCTGTCATCTGGTGTCATTGGGTTAATTTTTTTCTCCTTCACCTTTTCACTGGATCCCAGTGAGTCCATCTTTTTGTAGAGGGCCTCAGTTCTAAACTTCTACCTTGCCTGGTCCAAGCCTCGCCTCCCTGTGTAGCTATGCTTACTGCGAATGAGAACACTTCCTGTGGTCCGCCCTAAGACAAACCCAGCTCTATTTTTTTTAGTTTTCTCTTTATGTTTTATCTCTCTGATTTTGATCTCTTGCAAGCTCGGCTATGCATTTAAAAGGAAGTCTGTTATATTTTATCCAGCAATGTTTTTGTTTTGTTGGAAGTTTTTCAAATATAGATTGCATATTGCTGGTAATGGAAGTCTGTGTTCCCCTAAGTGAAATGGGGGTAATAATGGCTATGGTAGGATGAGGGTAAGGTTTGGAGAAAATAGTCATAAAATGCTGAGCACAGTACCTGGGTCATAGTTAGTGCTCAATATAGATAGTTATTATGGGGTGATTGACTACAGTGTCAAAGGCATGGTGCTTTTGAGAATATAAAACTCTAGAGAGAATGTACTCTGAAGAATACAAAACTATGTTGAACAGAGATCTTGTTATTTTTTTAGACTTTCTATAGCACTTTTTATTAAGACATATTTTTCAAGAACTTATTATTTTTGGATATTAGTGATTGTGAATTATAATTTTTTACATGAGTTACTTTGCACTTTTTGTGCAGAAATATTGTACATAAAATGGTTTAATTATCTCAGAATGACTACTGTCTAAAGGAATTATGTATTGGATAGGAGATCAATCTAATTCTGAAAGGAGAAAAATTTATCCATATTTGCTAAAGTTAGTGTGGAGGATGCTGAGACACTAAAGAAACACTTTTTGCATTTAAAGGAGCTGATGACCTGGTGAAAATATTAGCATATACATACTTGTAAAAAAGTAGCTAGCCATAACAACAGATAATGTGTACTTTTTAAAAAAAATAAGGTTACAGATAATAAATACTATGAAAGGTCAGAAGAGGGAAAGCATCTTGGGTTGAAATAGTCAGGAAAGACTTCACAGTCTATCTGAGATGATATTGATCCTTGATAGCTGAGTAGAATTAGGTAGGTGGGAAAGAAGGTGGCCAGAAGAGAAGGCGAAAAAAAGATAGGCATGAGCATGGAAGAAGTAAAATGAAGTATTGAAAAGCCTATCTAAAGGGGATAATTTGTAAAAAAAGAAGTAGTATAAAGGAAGAAAAAGCAAATTGAGAGAAAGGCCCTGAATGCTAAGGACTTATATTTCAATTATTGAAGAGCAAATGAAGGTTGAGACTGAGTGACATTAAGTGAAAGAAACTTAACGTTTCTTATTGGCATTCCCAGATATGTTATGATATATTCTTTTACATATTTATCTTCCTTCTTACAGTAGAATACTCTAGAACATATGCTCCCTTAGAGTAGGGGCTTTGGCTGTCTTTTTCACTGCTGTGCCTAACAGAGACACCACTGAATGAATGGTTCCTCAGCAGTATACAGAATTAAATGTGAGGCAAGACAGCTCATTAAGAGGCTTTTGATACAAAGCAGGTATGGTAAGAATGGAAATGAATGGAAACATTGTAAAATCACTTTACTATGCTATGAGATC
Organism: Avahi laniger; assembly: GCA_963575035.1. Lineage (NCBI taxonomy): Eukaryota > Metazoa > Chordata > Mammalia > Primates > Indriidae > Avahi > Avahi laniger. Next base: position 79,047 of record CAUYSK010070772.1, read on the forward strand.
CTTGAAGCTGGAGTCATGACTTACACATTGTGGCAGTTTCAATGCCTGGCATGAGGCCTTAAGGCAGGAAGCTCTTGGTAAATGTTTATTTAATGAATGAGGGGAAAGATAACTTAGTGATTGCATTTGTTATGGGCATAGGCTAGGGAAGGGCATGGAGGATGACTCTGAGGTTTCTATTATTAGTCACTGGGAGGTGGATGATGTCATGAATAAAAATAAACAAATTAGGAAGAAACAGTAGTATCAGGGAAAATGTTGCATTTTATTTTAGAAATGTTTAATACAATTTAAATTCTACAATATATGTACATGCTTGTAGTTACTAAACAAGTTCAACAATGGTTTATGTTTCACGGGTGTGTTAGTTATAAGGTAATTCTTCATATTGTTTTACAAATGATTTCTAGAGCTACCCTTTTTGTAAAATATTAGAAAAATTCAGTGACATCCTTGAATGGCTTATTTCTCCTATGATGAACTATTTTTTTTGGATAAAAAATCAAAAGCTTGATAATCTAAATGAATTTCTTTTACACTGAAATTGTATATTGTTCAACAGGTATAAAGTTTTAGTTATAGAAAATGAATAATTTTTAGAGATCTGCTGTACAATATTGTGCCTATAATTAACAATACTGTATTGTGTGCTTAAAAATTTGTTACAAGGGTAGATCTCAAGTGTTCTAACCATAATAAAAATTTATCTATTATAGTTTAGCATAATGTTAAATCTGTGTATTTTACATTTACGTTTTTAAAACTCTGTTACTTTTCAGCACTGAGCCATCACAGTGTCTCCTCTTCCTCCATCTTTAAATGTATCTCTTATATTCCTTTCTACTATTCATGTCATAAGAGAGTTCATTTTTAAATTCATTCAACATATTTTTTTATATTGGGCATCTATATATGACTAATGTGCAGCAATGGCAAGCAGGATTCTAAAATGACCCCCAAATCCTCACTTCCTGATGTTCATGCCCTATATAATCTCCTCATGGGCAGGATGATGAATATGATGGGATAGTTACTCCCTTAAATAGGTTATGTTATATTAATATAAGACTCCATCTAAGCCTATTGCAGGAAACCATTCTCTTGCTGGCCTTGAAGAATTGCCATGTTGTGGAGAAGGGCCACATGGCAGGGAATGGTAGGAAGGTTCTAGAACCTGTGAACAACTCCCACTTGATAACCAACAAGAAACTGGGGAACTCAGTCCAGCAATGGAAAGAAAATGAATTCTACAAACAACCAGTGAGCTTGGAAGAGGACCCCAGGGCCTCAGATGTAATTATTGCTCTAGTTGACGCCTTGATTTCATTCTGATGAGACCTTGAGAAGAGAACTCAGCTACCTTGACTTAGACTTTTAACCCATGAAAACTCTAACACAATAAATTTACGTGAATTTTAAGCTGCTAAATTTGTGATAATTTGTTATGCAACAATATAAAATTATCACAGTATCCATAATTTTATTATAATCCACAACCATTCTTTACCTTATATATGTTAGTAACGTATCCTACTTTTGAATTTTTAAGCACTGATGACCTCAATATTTATATTTCTTTGTCCTTAATTATCTAAATCTTAAGCTTAATGGCTTTTGGCATGGATTAGTAGCTAAATTGCTTTTGGGTTATCATTTTAATTTTCTAGAACACCTTATTAGAAAATTAATTATCACTGACAAACCATAACCTTTCCCTCAATCTTTGTTAATCACATAATTCAGTTGATAACATTTTAGTCACGTGTTTAAAATACAAATTGATGTTCAGATATTAATTATGAATAATTTTCTTTGGCACTACAAAGGGATGACACCACGTGTGTGTGTGTGTGTGTGTGAGAGAGAGAGAGAAAGAGAGACAGAGAGAGAGAGAGACAGGGACAGAGAGAGCGCGAGAGAGAGACGGGGGGGTTAATTGCATGCATAGGTATTTAGTACTCATATATTTTTACCTTAATTTTTAACAGTAGGTTTAAAAACCTTCTAAATGTTAATTTGTAGTCAATCAACATTCTAGATACATAAAGACAAATTAGTGAAGTCCCCTCCCCCAGGCTTTTTGGTGGTAGGGTGGATGGCGCTTTAGTTTTGTTTTTGAATAAAATTTTGTTGACATAATACATTAACATACACACCAAAGTATTCAAATCACAATGTACTGCTCAATTAATTTTCACAAAATGAGCACTCCCAAGAAATCAGCAACCAGATCACTAAATAGAACACCAATAGAATCTCAGAAATGCCTTTCAGTTCCTACCCTGCTTGCCTTAATGGCAATCACTCACCTGACTTGTAACAAACACTGTAACTTAGATTTGGCTATTTTTGAGTTTCACGTAAGAGGATTCATATCAAATAGTATCTTTTGTATCTGGATTCTTTTTCTCAGCTTTATGTTTGTGAGATTGATCTATGTCATTGTAGTTGTAGTTCATTCCTTTTTATTTCTATATGTATTCTATTGTGTGAATAGACAATAATCTATTCCACTATAGATGAACATTTGGCTTTTCAGTGTCTATTACAAATAGTGCTGCTGTAAACATTTTTACCCATGTCCTTTGTTGGACATGTATATGTATACATTTTTGTTGGATATATACTTAGGGGTGAAATTCCTTGTACTTACGGTATACACATTCAGCTGTAGTAGATGCTACCAAACAGTTTTTTAATTTACACTCTCAGCAACAAACTTGAGTTCCAGTTTCACCACATCTTCTCTAGGACTTGATATTGTCTCCTTTTAATTTTAGCAGTGCTGGTAATACAGAGTGATGTCTTTGTGGTTTTAATTTGCAATAGCCTAAGAAATAATTAAGTCGCCTCACCTTGCTTATAGGTTTATTAAGCTATTTGGATATACTCTTTTGTGAAGTGCTTTTTCAAGTCTTTTACTCATTTATCTCTTGGATTATCAGCCATTTTTTTATTTGTATGAATTCTTTATACATTCTAGATATGAATTATTTGCTAAATATATAACCAGAAAATATCTTTTCCCACCATATAGCTTGCGTTTTTACTTGCTTAGTGATGTCTTTTGGTAAAGAGAAAATTTAAATTTTAGTGCAGGTCAATTTATTTTTTTTTCCCTTTTAGTTTTGCATGTTTTGTATCCCATTTAAGAAACCTTTGCCTACTCCAAAGACATGAAGATATGCTCTATGTTTTCTTTTAGAAGTTTTATAATATACCTTTCACATTTAGTTCTATAATTCATCTAGCATTGATTTTGACATGAAGTGCTTTGAATATTCTATGTATGCACTCATGTCATCTGAAAATAGCAGTTTTATTTATTTCTGATTCTTATACTTTTTATTTATTGCACAGCTACTTAAAAAGAATTTGTATTCTGATGTTGTTGAAAGAAGAGTTCTGTCTATACTGGGTAGTTCAAGTTTGTTATTTGTGTTGTTTGGATTTTTCTATACCCGCAGTGATATTTTGTCTGCTCTTTTCATTGTCTTACGAGAGAAGTTTATCAAAATGTTTTATCATACTGTATATATTTCTTCTTTGAGCTGTGTCATTTTTGTTTTATATATTTTAAAGCTATATTGTTGAGTGCATGCAGACTTAAATTATAATATTTTCCTGGTAGATTAATTCTTTTATTGTTATAAAATTCCCCTCTTTGTCTCTAGTAATGTTTCTTGTCTTTATGTCTACTTTGTTTTAATAGTATAGAGCTTGTTTTAGTTTTGTTTCAGGGTCTCTTTGATTTAGGATAGTTTAGTTCTAGATTTCCTCAGTGTGAATGGTAAATGAGTTTGTTGGTACTATGGGAGAACATAAGTGCAATACTTATGAGTATTAAGTGCAGTACTAATAATATCCTGTTTTATATGGTGCTTTTTAACTATTTTTAAAGCACTTTCGTACATACCGTATTATTTTCATAATCCGCCTCTTTAGGCCAAACTTTATTTGAAGATACTAATATACAGGAGGCGATTACAGTCAATTTAAAAAAAAAACTGTTTTTAGAGATGCAGACTTGCTATGTTGCCCAGGCCATAGTGCACTGAGTTTCACAGGTGCGATCATAGTGCATTGCAGCCTTGAACTCCTGATTTCAGGTAATCCTCCTGCCTCAGACTCCCAAGTAGCTGGGACTAAAGGCACATACCACCACACTCAGCTTTATAGTCAATATTTTTATAAACCAGTAATGCACAACCACCCACCAATCAGAACAGATGTAAATTAGATGAGGCATAATCGTAGACTGAATACTAGCTCAGGTTATACCCAAAAAACTCCTGCTTACTATTTC